>CAUYRH010159051.1:0-24418 GCA_963574655.1 Perodicticus potto | reverse complement strand
TGTCATTAATTGTCATTAATTGTCCTCATAACAAAATTGACCCTTTCTGTATTCCTGGAGAAGTTTGTATCTGTCATTCCTATTTGGAATAATCAGACATAGAAAACTTTTTGTTTTTTAACTTTAGGTTAATATAAGGGGACAAACAACTAGGTTACAATGTTTGCATTTGTTAGAATCCCGCTTGTGGTTGTGTCCCCCCCCCCGGGAGGTGTGCCATGTACATCGTGCCTATTAGGTGGGACCTCACCAATCCCCTCCCTCTTCCCCTTTTCTCCCTTCCTCGTCCCCCTCCCCCCATCTTGAATTGAATTGAATTGTTCTCTTGTGTGCTCATGTATTAGGTCGCCTACTAGCTTCATGTCAGTATTGAGTACATTGGATGCTTGCTTTTCCATTCTTGTGACATTTTACTAAGAAGAAGTGTTTCAACTCCATCCAGGTTAACACAAAAATGTAAGGTCTCCATCTTTTTATGGTTGAACAGTTTTCCATGGTGCGCATATACCACAGGTTGTTAATCCGTTCCTCGGTTCATGGGAACTGAAAGTTGTTTCCACGTTTTGGCAATTGTAAATTGAGCTGCAATAAACAATCTAGTGCAAATGTCCTTATGATAAAAGGAATTTTTTCTTCTGGGTACATGCCTAGTAATGGGATTTCAGGATCAAATTGAAGGTCTAATTTGAATTCTTTGAGAATTCTCTAGACTTCTTTCCATGGAGGTTGTATTCGTTTGCAGTCCCATCCACAGTGTAGAAGTGTTCCCCTTTCTCCATTTATGTGCCAGCACCTGCAACTTTTTAACACGATGGCAAATCTCTTTCCCCAGAGCTTCAGAATGGTAAACAAACACAGGTTTAGGGAAGAAGAAAACACGGATAGAGTTCAAAGGTCAGAAGCCTGCAGCTGCATCTGTCTAGTGCAGATGTGGAAGAGCGAGAATGAAGACACAGGATGGGAGGAAGGGTGAGAAGAAAGGAAATCAGTAAGAGACGAGCGTTCGGAGAAGTATCTATTTCCCCAGCACAGGCATCCTTGAAAGCGTAAAGGAAACATGCAGTTAATACAGGAGGCAAAGGAAGGAAATTAAATGCAGCTTCCTCTAAATGAAATGACAAAAAAGACTATTCTCCAGTTGTATATTGGGGAATAACAATCTATTTCTTAATAGAGGATAAAAAAAATGACAGGAGGCATCTGTGGGCCAACTTAATCTCCAAAAAAAAAAAAACTTTCAAAAGTTTCACACTTATGTGATTTCTTTCCCCCTTCTTTTCCCTTTTTTGACAAACTTTTAATTTTGGAATTTATTTACTTATTTATTTATTTATTGATGATAGAATCTCACTCTGTCACCATGAGTAGAGTGCTGTGGCGTCACATGGCTCACAGCTACCTCAAACTCCTGGGCTCAGGCGATTCTCTTGCGTCAGCCTCCCGAGTAGCTGGGACTACAGGTGCCCCCCACCACGCCTGTCTAGTTTTTCTATTTTTAATAGACACAGAATCTTGTGCTTGCTCAGGCTGGTCTCAAACTCCTGCGCTCAAATGATCCTCCCACTTTGGCCTCCTAGGGTACTGGAGGCATGAGCCACCATGCCTAGCCTTTGAGAATAATTTTAAATGTACAGAAAAGTCACAAGATAGTATAGAAAGTTTGCAGATACCCTTCACTTGGCGTCTTCCTGTGTTCATATGTTCTGTTGACCATGTTAACCATGGTATATTCACACTAAGGGAAGTACTTACCCTTGGTGCACACCGCCAGCTAGACCACAGACTTCATTCAGATTTCACCGATACTTTCCATCAATGTCCCTTTTCTGTGCCAAGATCTAATCCTAGAATTTGAAAGGGCCTTTTTAATGTCCTAGAAACTTTAATTGTTAGAGTGGGCAAAACTCCTAAACAAATGTAACACTAAGTGCACAGCTGCTTTAATAAGAAAGTGGAAAAGGGAAGCAGGCTCTGGGGTTCCTGTGAAGCAATTACGGGAGGAACCACAAACCTCCAGTGAAGTGAACACAGGCCCCTTCCCAGGAGACCTGTGCCAAGGAGCAGGACGACTCGCTGTTTCACGCATTTGTACTTGGAAGGGTTTCTACCTGCTTCTCTGCGCCAGCCCAGTTCTGGGTAAACAACGCAGATCTCAGGCAATCTGTGGCTCTGGTGATTGGAACTGCTGCTGGCTTCCCTGACAAATCCAGACAGATTATTGGATTTATCCTGCAGCTCATCTCTCTCCTTCTGCCTTTCCCCACTTCTGTTAATTCTCAACACAGTCCCCTTAAAATGGGAGATCACGCCTCTACTTCTCTATCCAAACCCTCTGGATGGCTGCCATCCCTCTCCATGTAAAAAGTCAAAAGTCCTTACCTCTCAGGCCCTAAATGGTCTGACTTCCTGTTGCATCCCTCCAACCTCATTTCTTACTAATCCCTCCCTCCCCGGGCTCATCACTGTTCCTCAGACAGGCCCGGTGCAGCCTGACCTCAGGGCCTTTGCACTTGCTATGACTACAACTTGGACTCCTCTGGCCCAGAAATCCCATGGCTCCTTCCCTCACGTCCTTCAGGTCCTCACTCAAAACAACCATCTCCATAAGGTCTTCCCTGTTCATCCTATCTAAAATTGCAACAGTCAGGCCGGTTGTGCACTCTGAGAGGCTGAGGCAGGAGGATCCCTTGTGCTCAGGAGTTCGAGACCAGTCTGAGGAAGAATGAGACCCCTGTCTCTACTAAAGATAGAAAAACTAGCTTGGCATGGTGGTGGGACCAGTAGTCCCAGCTACTCAGGAAGCTGAGGCAGGAGGGTTGCCTAAGCCCAGAAGTTTGAGGTTGCTGTGAGCTGTGATGATACCACGGCACTCTACACAGGGTGAGAGAGTGAGATTCTGCCTCAAAAAAAAAAAGAAAATGAAATAAAATTGCAACACTCCCACCCAGGTGCGTATGCAGGCCCGATTCCCTTTTCCTCCTTTATCTTTCTCCTTGGCCTCCATCACTGGGCAGAACAAGCTAAGTCCTTTATTTATTGGTCATATATCTCATCCACCTGCCCTGTGAGGAAGCATGCTTCACGGCACGGGACTGTGTTGGTTTGTTGGGGTGCTCCTTACTGCTCTTTGGAAGCGAGAAATAGTGTCTGGAATCCAGCAGGTGCTCAGTAAATATTTGTTGAATGACTGGTTGAAAGATCCTAGGTTCCTGCCATCCCACTCACCGTTCAGTGCTCTGCCCATATACCTGCAAATCAGAAGCCGCCTCTGAGCCCTCATTCCCTTCTATACTGTACAAAGTCACCTCTCTGGAAAGTTGAGCCAGGAAGGCAGATTGAGTAAAGAATCCCAGGTAACTGATTTTTTTTTTTGAGACAGAGTCTCACTCTGTTGCCCTGGGTAGAGTGCTGTGGCATCATAGTTCATAGTAACCTCAAACTCCTGGGCTCAAGTGATCCTCCTGCCTCAGCCTCCCGAGTAGCTGGGACTACAGGTGCCCGCCAACATGCCCAGCTAGTTTTTCTATTTTTAGTAAAGACAGGGTCTCACTCTTGCTCAGGCTGGTCTCAAACTCCTGAGCTCAAGCAATCTACTTGAGCTGCCTCGGCCTCCCAGTGTTGGAATTACAGGCATGAGTCACTGCCTCCAGCCGCGGGTAACTCATTCTGGTGGGCTGTGAGGTCTGTGGTCCATTCAAGAACCAATTGTAAAATATTCTGTTCCAACACCCTAAAGAGAAGGTGGGGAAACTCCAAAAGTGAAAATCCTCTATGCCAGCAAATTCCAAACTGTCCCTGTGGTGTTCCTGAAAGGCAGGAGAGACTCAAGTCACATCTGATAGCTAAGTACTCCCCAGGGAGCCTTCCATCCCCTGGTAGCAGGGAGGCACCAGGCCCAGAGAGAATCGATAGCACTTCGGGCCCCATAAAAAGCTGAACTCCCCTCCTGCCATCAGATGGAAGCGATGTGCTTTCCCACGCTGCGGGGCCGGACAGGGGAGAGCAGGTTTACAGTGAAGACTGTCCTCAGACACGAACGCAGAACGACTCTGTGTCAAGACGCCACGTGGAAGACACTGCGTTTCCTACTGCTTTCCCCTTCTCCTCCTTAGAATTCATGAATTTGCTGGGGTCATTTGTGGCCCTGCTTTATGGCCTGAAAAGAAGGTTCTGCAGATTTCTAAACCTCACGTGGAAGAAGGAAGAAAAAGGGACGGACGTGTCTTTTCCGAGCAGTGCCATAAATTCTCGGAAGCAGCGTCTGCTGGCTGTCCTCAATGTGCCAATCTTGGCACCTGCGTCTGTCATCTTGCGGTGGCACGAAACTTCTTTTAAGTCTTTATTTTAAAAATTCCTGTCAATGCCGAGCCACTCCAGCTGCTGATTTAAATTCCTGCCTGGAGGTGAATGTCGCGGGGTAATCCCAGCTCCCCTCTGCTTGGGGCTGCGGGTTAACTCCCGTTAACCTCCCCCCTCCTCTCCCCCAAATGTCCTCTGGGCACACGGCTTTTCGGATTTCTCAGCTGCTGTGAACCAAGCTCAGGAAGCAGTGGGAGGCGTGTTAGGTGGAAGCGCGTTCTGCGTCCCTGGGGAGAGCTCGGGCCTGTTCCGAGTTCCCCGGAGTCCCCTGATAGCTGGTCACGCAAACTCTTCTCCCGCGTCTACCCCGGGGGACATCTCTGCCATTTAAGGGCCTTGTATCATCAAACGGGATCTTTAAAGCCTCGGTCAAGGACAATTTGTCATTCCGAGCGCATTAAACTCAACTCCAGCTATCACATATTCGTGAAGTCAGAGGCGGTGGTGGTGCCAATTCATCCCTCTGGAGCTCAGCAACAGAGGTGAGAAAAATGTAGGAACACATAAAGAATTGCATTACCCTTCCAAATCCTTCTAGGCGTCTTATGAGACGCTTGAGAGAGGGTTACAAAGACAAACGTAACGTGTCTTATAATAAACAGGGTCTGCGTTCCCTGCTCCCAGATGAGCAAAATCGGACATTGTGGGACCCCAGGGATCACAATTGGGCCCAAGTCATAATGGAATCAAAGGAGCTTCAGAGGTAGCAAATTTCTTTTTTTTCCTTCGGTGTTGTATATAAATATGTCCAAAGGAAACATTCTGTCTTTTCTTTCTGTATATTTTGTTTTTACCTAAAATACATATATTTATATTTCACAGGTAACTGATAAACATATATAGACACATAATAAGTATATGCACATAAATATATACATTAAGTATATACACATAAATATATATTTTGGGGGTTCATGTATCAGGAGTAAATAAGTGTTTTTTCTTTTTCTTTTTTTTTTTTTTTTAAGACAGTTTCACTTTGTCACCCTTGATAGAGTACCATGGCGTCACAGCTCACAGCAACCACATACTCTTGGGCCCAAGCAATTCTCTTGCCTCAGCCTCCCAAATAGCAGCACCCAGCTGTTTTTAGAGACAAGGTCTCGCTCTGGCTCAGGCTGGTCTCAGACCTCTGAGCTCAGACCATCTATCCACCTCGGCCTCCCAAAGTAAATAAGATTTCTAAGCATATGTTAGCCTAGTCATAAATTCATCTTAGTATTTTCGAGAATGGCACTAAATTAATAGAATTTGGGGATCACTCAATTATGGCAGAATTTCTAATCCATAGCCTCAGAGAGGGCATGTATGTTCTTTGCTTTGAACTTTCATGTATAAAACTGTGGTTTGGAAAATGGAAGAACAGAACAGCCTTGGAAGAGCTACTCTCACCGTTCTCCAGAATCCCAGCCTCCCAACAAAGTTTGGGAATCCCGGCCTCCCATCTCTACTTACTGGCTGACAGTGACAGATGGCCAGACCCTCTTTGTCCAGTAACATGTAGCCTCAGAGAGTTGGCATTTATATGTGGGTCACTATGAAAGTTTTGAGACAGACTGTGTCGTGGTCCATAATTTCAGTCCCAAGAAACACAGAGGACAGCGTCCTTCCTCATTCCCCCGCGCACATTCGACCTGGCCCAGCTCATCAGTGCTGCTGGGAGGCTCCATTTGCTTCCATCCCCATGGTTCTACGTTTCTTGATTTTTGTGCATCTCAAAACATTCACAATGACCCACATATGACGTTTTAGCTATATTATAAAATTATGTTAAATTTTTCTCAGGCGTGGACATCGGGACTCTCACTCCACCCACCCTTTAACACAGTGACCAATGGGCATCTGTGATAGCTAAGAGTGGTCTGTGCAGTGACAACCACCCTGAATTTGCCTTGAACGCCCACAGGTTGTGGGGGGACAACAACCAGAGCAAAACATGCAAAGGTTGAAAATGGGGAGTTAATTCTCAGTTCCCCAGGCAGTGCCAGCATGCATGGCTGGGCTTTGATTTTGGTCGCTTGTAGGTAGGCAACAGTTAAACAAGAGCCAGTGTCCCTCCACCTGTCCTTGGGAGATACTGACCTACTGCCTCTGCAGCAGTGCCACCCTAAACTCTGAGAAGTACAGTGACTGGCAGGGACGTCATTAGCAGCCTAAAGGTTGTCAGTCAGTCTTAGGTTTTAGGGGCACTGGAGACACAGCCATCTCTGCCTCACTTTGGGAGGTGGGAAACAAGTGCTACAGTGCTCCCCTGCAGCCTCCATGTAGTGTTCCCCTGCAGCCTACGTGCGGTGCTCCCCTGCAGCCTCCGTGCAGTGTTCCCCTGTAGCGTCCCTGCAATGCTCCCCTGTAGCCTCCCTGTGGTGCTCCCCTGTAGCCTCCCTGTGGTGCTCCCCTGCAGCCTCCGTGTAGGGTAGTGCTCCCTGCAGCCTCCATGTGATGCTCCCCTGCAGCCTCCGTGCAGTGCTCCCCTGCAGCCTCTGTGTGGTGCACTCTTGCTCCATGTGGTGCAACACTGTACCCCTGCAGCCTCCCTGTGGTGCTCACCTGCAACCTCCATGTAGTGCTCCCCTGCAGCCTCCCTGTGATGGTCCCCTGCAGCCTCCGTGCAATGCTCCCCTGTAGCCTCCCTGTGGTGCTCCCCTGCAGCCTCTGTGTGGTGCACCCTTGCTCCATGTGGTGCAACACTGTACCCCTGCAGCCTCCCTGTGGTGCTCCCCTGCAACCTCCATGTAGTGCTCCCCTGAAGCCTCCCTGTGATGCTCCCCTGCAGCCTCTGTGCAGTGCTCCCTGCAGCCTCCCTATGGTGCTCCCCTGCAGCCTCTGTGCCTGGATTCTTTCTCCACTTTTCATTTTCTCACAATTAACTCCTTATGTTTTTTGATGCATTTGATTGTATCTCCTGTTGACTGTAAGGGACACAGGGACCAGCTCTGGCCAGCTTGTATTTCCAAAACTCTGCTTTGCCTAATGGGTGACGTAGTAGAATTTGGCTCAGCCACATCCTGTCGTGGGTCTTTCCCTTCTTCTGCAGCCATGCGCAGCTCTTTCTGGTCAGCCCTAATTGCCCCCATTTCAATGGCACTGGGAGCTGGTCAAATTCTGGGAAAGATGACCTATTCTTTAAGCCCATTCCAAAAGGGAAACGTTACCAGACAAAGAGTGTCCAGCTACGTGGGGATTAAGTCCAATAAGATTTACTATCAGAAGGCCAGAAATTCTGGAGAATGGCAAGAGTAGCTGCTTCAAGACTGTCTGCCCTTCCATTTATTTCCAGAATCACAGTTTTTTTTTTCTTTTGTAGAGACAGAGTCTCACTTTATCGCCCTCAGTAGAGTGCCGTGGCGTCACACAGCTCACAGCAACCTCCAACTCCTGGGCTTAGGCAATTCTCTTGCCTCAGCCTCCCGAGTAGCTGGGACTACAGGTGCCCGCCACAATGTCCGGCTATTTTTCTGTTTTGCAGTTCAGCCGAGGCTGGGTTTGAACCCACTACCTTTGGTATGTGGGGCTGGCGCCCTACTCAATGAGCCACAGGCGCCGCCCCCAGAATCACAGTTTTATACATAAAAGTTCAAAGCAAAAACCGTACTAACCCTTATCTTAAACAATACTAAACAATAATCAACATAATCCATGATCCAAAACAACATTTCCAATTAAAAAGTTAATCTCCTGAATCAGTGACCTAAACTACTCAAGACATACACTTTTAGGTTAAAGTTAAATTTACAAAACAAGAGTAGAAGACATGGGGTGAAGGTCACGCAGGACCTACACTGACCAAGCCAGCCACGTTCATGTCGGTTCTCGCCTGACTGACTTCATCTTATTCTCACTGCATGCCCTCTCAAAGCTAAAATAACAAGATAATCTCAGGAGGAGCTTAACTTTATGGACCAGTGTTTTTCAACCTTTTTTAGCTCATGGTGCACTTGAACCTATAGTTAAGTTTCGTGATACACTTAAATTATATTGATCAAAAAAAAGTAAAAGGTCAGGCATGGTGCGAGCATTCTGGGAGGCCAAGGAGGGAGGATCCCTTGAGCTCGGGAGTTTGGAACCAGCCTGACCAAGAGTGAGCCCCCATCTCTACTAAAATAGAAAAACTACCTGGGCATTGTGTCAGGTGCCTGCAGTCCCAGCTACTCAGGAGGCTGAGGCAGGAGGATCACTTGAGCCCAGGAGTTTGAGGTTGCTGTGAGCTGTGACACCAGGGCACTGTACTCAGGGTGACAGAGTGAGACAAAAAGAAAGAAGGAAGGAAGGAAGGAGAGAGGGAGGGAGGGAGAGGGAGAGAGACAGATAGAAAGAAAGAAAAAAAGAGAAAGAAAGAAAAGAGAGAGAGAGAACCTCAAGATTTTCTTGTGTTGGGAGGAATACCAAAATGATGTTACAAAGCTAAGCCTTCTTTTGCATACTTAAAACAATCTCTTGTTTCTGTCAATTCTATCCCGAAGCCTCGCCTCAGAGGAGATTGTCTCCGTAATCCTGTCATACATAACAATCCCCTCTTCCCTCATTTTTCTCTCTTCCCACCCATTTCTCCTCAAGCACCACCTCACTTTCTAATCCTGTTCAGCGTCCCTCAGGATCCCTGAGTTTGAAGGATGTCAAGCCCTGCTGCTGGACATCAAAGGAATAAAGCCTGAAAACCATCGATTCTGTCACAGATGTAGTCAATATCTGACCCATGTCCCGGGTTTGGGGGGGGGTGTACCCCTGACTTTACCTTCCGCCATGCTACAGAGCCTCTACTTCAGAAAAAAAAATCCATCATGTCCAAGCGTTCTTGTCAGCATTTTTAAAAGAACTTTATTTGCATGAAAAGGACCAGAGTCTGTTCTGTGAGCATATGAGTCACCTGTGTGTCTTGGCGGTGTTGAGTCCGTGAGAAAGAGGAAAGGGGCAGCCGTGCCCTGGGGAGGGGACCAACAGACCCTCATCTGAAAAGAGAAAGGGATAGGCTGGGAGAGCAGCAGGCGCTCATCTGGCTTCGGCCACCTGCCCTGTCCTGTCCTCCCTGGCACAACTGTCAAGCGGGCAGAATTTATCTAGGTGTAGACAATTATCCCTCCAAAACTCCAAATGTGGCTTCCAAAGCAGTGTGTCCCATTGTGTATACAGATGCCCACTGGCACGAGAATTTAGAAAAGTCAGGAGTTTAGAGAACAGTATCCTTCATCCCCGCCAGGGCCCTTTTGAGCTCATAGCATTTAAAAGCAACACTGGGAGTTGATGTGCGTCCGTGGGCAGGCCTGGCAGGTGTGCCCTTCAGTGTCACTGGCCAGTGTCTGTCCTTTCGTTCCCTCATCTTCTCTGTCCAAGAGCACAACCCTCCAGAGAGTGAGTTTGAACGCCAGCAACACACACAAGACGGTCGGCTGGCTTCTCCCTCCCTCTGGGGCCTGGTGGCCCATGAACCTGCAAGCAGCTCCTTTTTCCTCCCAAAATGTGGTTCAGAGCTCCTGGATTCAAGAGTAGGGAATAACAGATCCCTGAAGTCATCTTCAGTAGAAATTCTTACTGGTTCTCTAAGGACAGTGTGTCCATGAGTTATATGGCCCGAGAATGAGGAGAGAGGGGTTGGAGCAGCTTTAAAAAACCATCGCGTTGGACCCAAAGAAAGCAATCAAACAGGAGCTTTACAGAGGCTCAAAACAGCTACAGCAAAATCCGACCTTGACCTTCTGGGTGTTTCTATTCCACACAAATAAAACACCATTTACTGCAAATCAAGAAGTTGATTTTACAAAAGGCGTATGTTAAACTTGGCTCCACAAGATCCACAGGGAAGTCCCTAACCCGGATAGTTGTATTTCAAGAAGGTGGAGAAAAAGTGAGAGACAGGCTCGGGAGCCTCCGGACCACCAGCCATCTCCTGGAGTCACTCAGACAAGGGCTCCAGGGGTGCGAGGAAACCGTTGTCCCTAATTCAGGGTTCAGGTCCGAAGGGTGTGGGTTCCAGGACAATGGACACAAAGCACACGTGTGTATCCACTTAGAGCTTTGTTAGTTTGTTTCTGCTGTCACTTGGGTCCTCAGAGTGGTCTGTGGGTCACACCAGGTTCAGGGTGCATTGCTCTGACCAGGCGAGGTGGCTCACACCTGTGATCCCAGCACTCTGGGACCGAAGAGGGAGGACCCCTTGAGCTAGGAGTTCCAGACCAGCCTGAGCAAGAGTGAGACTCCATCTCTACTAAAAGTAGAAAAACTAGCTGGGCATGGTGGCGAGCTCCTGTAGTCCCAGCTACTCGGGAGGCTGAGGCAGGAGGATCATTTGAGCCCAGGAGTTGGAGGTTGCTGTGAGCTGTGATAATACCATGGCATGCTACCAGGATGACAAAGTGAGAATTTGTCTCAAAAATATAATAAATTAAGATACCTGCATTATTTCACATTTCCCCACCATCAGGCACAGAGACCCTGGAAGCAGATGTCTAAGAGTGGAAGAATGAACCCACCTGTTGCCTGATGCCCTTGCTTCCTTCCTGACTGACGCTGTCACAGTCTCTACTCGTAGGAGGGTAAATGACATATGGAGTAGCCCCTCCCCCTCCGCCGTCTCCATCCCAAACCCGGCATATTTCATCCCAACCTTCTCTGCACCTGCCCACCCCACCAGGAGGGGCCCCGTTCCTGCGTTCTGTTCTTGCAGAGAGACCCCTTAGCTTCCTGCTTGTTTCAGGGAAAAGAATTTTAGCTATAAAACTGTCGTTGGGTCCAGGTGGTACCAGCCAGCGTTCACCTGAATGGCCGTTTCCTGCGGGGCGCTGCTGGGCAGGCCCTAACAAAGCCGGGCGAGTCCTAACTTCAGTGCTGGCATCCGGCAGTTGTTTAGTCATTTCCAAGGCGACACAAAAGGTCACAGAAAAGCTGGGTAACAGGATGGACTCCGTGGTACGGGCCAAGGACCCAGGGTGCTCTGTGCACCCGGCGAAGTGCTCACTAAATATAAATTTAGTCTAGAGGAGAAACGCTCCGGCGATATCACCACTTAAAGATAGGAGCACCCTGGGTAACTTGTAACCTCTAAGGGGGAATCTGTTTGCCAAGTACTATGAGGACTAATAACCTTACTGATGCTAACTTTCACTGTGAGAAGAAAAAGTAAAGGGAAAGAGGAGGGCGGAGCAGCTCTTTAAGGAGTTATCCTCACTGTTCTCCAGAATCGCTGGCTTTTCTGTAAGTAAGAGTGAAACTGTTGATCTCTCGTCCGCTTCTCCGTTGACTGGCTCTGGTGACAGGTGGATGGATTCCTTGGTCTGGCAACACATGTTATTCTTGTGTCCATTTTTAAAAATGCCTAAGGCGGTTTTTCGGGAGCGTATAAAGTAATAATTCTTTTATTGTCATAAAAAGCATTGAGATTACGGTGTTTATTCAAGCGCACATGCCTAAGTAGCAAAGTCTCGACAACATCCCACTCTGCTCCACACAAGTTGTGGTTCTGACACTGACAGCAGGATGGGCGAAGGCTTCAGGCGAGAAGATGAGACAGAAGGGACAGTTTCGGTTGCTGCTTCAGCTTATTTTGTTTTGTTTTGTTTTGTTTTGTTTTGTTTTGTTTTGTTTTGTTTTATTGTTTCGAGACAGAGTCTCATTCACTCTGTCATCCTGAGTAGAGTGCTGTGGCATCATAGTTCACAGCAACCTCAAGCTCCTGGGATCAAGCAATCCTCCTTTCTCAGCCTCCTGAGTAGCTGGGACTACAAGCACCCACCACCACCTGGCTAGTTTTTCTATTTTTAGTGGAGACGGATCTGGCTTTTGCTCAGGCTGGTCTGGGACTCCTGACCTCAAGGGATTCTCCCACCTCGGCCTCCCAGCGTGCTGGGATTTCAGGTGTGAGCCACCGCACTCGGCCAAAATCACCAAGTCTTCTGCACAGGGCCAGGCAGGGCCCAGCGATCACTCTGCTCAATCAGGCACTGGACCTGCACCACCTCCTTGGTACTGGACCCCTCATCCAGTTGGGGTGTCAATGATGAAAGGTGCTTTGAAGTAGGAAGACGGCAAATCCCGAGTTAAGCACCATCTGATAAAGAAAAGTCCCCACTTTACAGAAGCCCTGAGCTCCTGGCTACTCCCTCTGCTGCAGTATCAGTTGTAGTTTGGCTGTTGAACCATCTCATTTTCTTTCTCGTGTAGAGCGGACCATGTTATATTTGATTTCCTGCTTTTTCTCCAGAAATTACATGCACTTTCCAGGCCTCATTTAGCAGTTCACGTAAGCAAAAAGAGAATCTCTTTGGAGAGCTAGCAAAGATGCAGCGATGTGACCCGGCCCCATGTTCAACCTTCTTTCTTCTTTCCACAGATTCGAAATGTGGCAGCAAATCTCTGTGTGGACAGCAAGCACGGAGCCACAGGGACAGAGCTGAGGCTGGACGTCTGTGTCAAGGATGGCTCTGAGAGGACGTGGTCTCACGAACAGGTATGTCAGCTCTGAGGAGCCCATGGCATCGGGTCAACACTGCGCGACACATCGCTAGATGGCCCACATGGGGCCTGGGACAAGGGCGGCCTATCAGCAGCCAGCCCTAGAATTAGGGGAGTCACTTAACTTTTCTCTTCCTGTTTTTCTCAAAGCAGTTATGATAATCGATTAAGATAGTTTATGCAATGGTCCCTCACTAACAGAAATGAGGGTAGAAATGTTGATTGTGAGCCCTGCCTTACTTCCTTTTCCAAAATGATATTCATTAAAACATGAAAAGCCTATAGAATGCTTATTGATCTAGTCCAGCTAAATGTCGGGGGGGGGGGTGTGCTTGTTTGTTTGATTGTTTAAGACAGAGTCTCACTTTGTCACCCTGGGTAGAGTGCCTTGGCCTCATAGCTCACAGCAACTTCAAACTCCTGGGCTCAGGCGATCTTCCTGCGTGAGCCTCCCAAGTAGCTGGGACTACAGGTACCTACCACCATGCCCAGCTAATTTTTCTATTTTTAGTAGAGATGGGGTCTGGCTCTTGCTCAGGCTGGTCTCAACTCCTGAGCTCATGGGATCCTCCCACCTCAGCCTCCCGGAGTGCTGGGATCACAGGGCTGAGCCACAATGCCCAGCCATAAAGTCCAGATTTTAATGAAAGACTCTGTTCTGTGTTTGAGACTTTATCTAATCTTGTTATACTCCTGAAGCGAGTGGAATAGAGAAACGTCAGCATACTGAGTCCAAATAAAGCAATTAATAAAGTCCAATCCTTTATTGATCGGCCAGGCCACGAGTGGGGTCACACCTCAGTCTCTTGACCCCTAGAAACAGGAGTGGAAACGTTTTATAAGAGGCTTTTGGTGGGGGGAGGGTCCTTAATACAAGCTGAGTTGGACAAGAGCCCACACCTGGTAAGGGGAGTCCTTACAAGGGGAAGCTGGGGTTTTGCAATTATTACTAAACTCTTTCAGCTGAGCTTCCTGTCTTAAAGGGGGAGTGTTGAAAGCCCCCAGCAAGGTGGAGTTGGGGCATAACAATCTCACCCCCTCTCTCGGTCCCACCCCCGGGCTCTACCGTGAGATGAACACTGGATGGTTCTCTCATTGTTGCAGTGGTCTCTAACCTGAGGTGCCAAGGGTGACTGTAGGGCAGCACCACCCTGATGTGGACTTCATGAGATCCTTAAGACCATGGATTGCTTTTGACCAAAAACATTGCAATGCCACTCAGTGTAAGTGAGGTACTATTTCTAACCTGCTTGGAAACTCAACAGTCCTTGTAAGCGGCTTTCCTTCCACTGCGTCACCTGTGACAGGCAGAAGATGGTAGAATTACGTTGGCCCCCTTGATGGGAGACTATAGAAAATATCACAACAGACAAGTTTGCACATTCATGGCTCAGGATGAACAAGCGTCAATGTGCATTACCATGTTTTAGGAATAAAAATTTAGATATGGCAAAAGCCCCTCCCCCATCTTATTGTCTCTGTCCCTCTGCTGAAGGATAGATTTCCAAGTTCAGGATCGTGTGTCTTGCCTGTGATTTCAATTCCCCAGAGATGCCTCTTTTTTTTTTTTGAGACAGAGCCTCAGGCTATCACCCTGGGTAGAGTGCTGTGGTGTCACAACTCACAGCACCCTCAAACTCTTGGGCTTAAGTGATTCTCTTGCCTCAGCCTCCCAAGGCGCTGGGCTATTTTTTGGTTGTAGTTGTTGTTTGGCAGGGCCAGGCTGGATTCGAACCCACCACCTCCTGTGTATGGCGCCCTTGCTACAGGCTTCAAGCCTATAAGGCCTCTCTTATAAAAAACCAAAACTGAAGACTGGCCCCACCACCCCCAGCAGGGGCGCTAACATTCCCGCTGCCACCACCCCACTAGGAACACAAAAGAAGACTGTTCACCTGCAGCGGGTTTAACATTTCTAGCCAGGCACGCTCTAGAATGAAATCTCCTCTGTCCTGAAGATTTGACTTAGCAGCTGCACAGGAACATAAGCAAAACCCTCTATCGCATACACTTTAAAAATTGTTAGTTCCTTTCTTCTCTCCTCAGGCTAAGTGGCTAAAATCTGTGGCCTGCAATTCAAGAAAAGGCCACCAGAGGGAAGCACGAGACAAGTAGAGAACTCTCATAGGTGGGCCAGAAGGACCAGTTAATTAACTGCAGTTCTTTTTAAAACAGGAGATTGCAGATTCCTAGAGACCCTAAAAGTGGCACAATACAGGAAGATTAAACGAGGTTGGCAGGAGGCGGAAAGCGCATCATATTTCAAATATGCACCACCACTTATCGACTTGGAGGTTAAAACTTTACAAACTGTTTCATTCTCCAGTAATTAACTGTCAGCTTTAGTCAATATATTACTCAATGACTTATAGGAATTAGGACTCATTCTTTTACGTTTAGATTAAAATTTCTAGATGAGAATAGGAACATATCAGGACATGAAGATTATGAACACCCTCCTTAATGCAGCCGAGATGGGGCACATTCAGGGTGTTAAGGCTGTGGACAAGCATTCTTTTTAATTCAAAAGCATCCAGAGAACACCAAAACACACTTATTAGAGTTGAAATGATTTCTTTTCTTCCCCCTCCCTTCCAAAATAAGTAAAACAAGTGGCAAAAATAAAATGCAAATAAATAAAATTGCTACATGGGAAATAAAGAAGGACGCACTGAAGCACTGATGTGAGAAACGCCTTTTGTTGTAGAACGCTGGTGCTGGTGGTGATTACTCTGGCTTCTGTGGAGGAAGCAAACACATGATTCACTGTTCCAGGGCCGTCTGTTCAGGATGTCACCGTGGCTTTGTGCGCTGGTACTCATTTTCCTTCAGGGACCAAGATGAGAAAATAAAAACAGACCCCAATAAGACTAGGTAAGGTCTGGAAAGAATCCTCTCAACTCCTGTTAGGAATCCGAGTGAGAGGCAAGGGGAGGGGCCTCCTTGGCCCACTTCGGCTGCCTGCGAGGGAGGCAGGCAGATGAATGGTCCCTCTCCAAGACCTGCAGGGGAGAGACCCAGACAGCAGCTCGGGGATTCCTCTCCTTTGGGAAAAAATAGTCTCACTATTAACTCAGAGCATGAGACAGGCACAAACGGTGAGGAGAAGGTGCCATATCTCAGATTTCTTTAAAATACTAAATGATGATATAAAATATAACTCTTGGGCCACCCCTGTGGCTCAAAGGAGTAGGGCGCCGGCCCCCTATGCCGGAGGTGGTGGGTTCAAACCCAGCCCCGGCCAAAAACTGTAAAAAAAAGAAAAAGAAAAAAATATATAACTCCCCACAGAGAGAATACAGCACAGACCCAGCCACCAACACAATAAAGGTGACCATTGTAAATCTATGTTTAAAAGTCTCACTCGAGGCTGGACGTGGTGGCTCACGCCTGCAATCCCAGCACTCTAGGAGGCTGAGGAGGGAGGATTCCTGGAGCTCAGGAGTTGGAGACCAGCCTGAGAAAGAGCAAGATCCTGCCCCTACTAAAAATAGAAAAACCAGCAGGCGTGGCAGCTCACGCCTGTAGTCCCAGCTCCTCAGGAGGCTGAGGCAAGTGGATCCCTTGAGCCCAGGAGTTTGAGGTTGTTGTGAGCTATGATGTCATGGCACTCTACCCAGAGCACAGAGTGAGGCTCTATCTCAAAAATAATAATTTTTTTTAAGTATCACTCAAAAGATGAGAAATTAACAGTTTACTTTAAAACTGAGGGGAGTAAAAAGCAGGGGTTATTGTACAGGAAACCTGAACAAAATCTAAGTACTTTTGTCAGTAAAAACAAGCCAAAGGGGTGGACCAGCTACGAATGTCACAATAACATTGCCCAAAGAAAACAGTGAGTGCAGTTTCGTAGTGTCTGCTTGACTTCTGCTCGGACAAGACAGCAGGCAGGAAAGTGTGTCTAAAGAAGAAAAGACTAAACACCTGCTGGGTTTGGTGTGGCCACTGGGAAAGGACGAATGGCAATGGAAAGCATTCCAAAGAAGAGGGAGAAGGAGTGCAGCTAGTGGTGGATGTGACAGAACAAAGCGGCTGATACGATCTGAAGGCATACCGCCTGGGGGGGTTCGGGAAAATGACACCAGTACATAAAACACCGAGAAAACAACAGGCTAACGGCCGGTCCACAAACCTGCCAATGATCGTCACATGACAACCCCTGGAAACAAAAAGCAAAGAATTGTGACAATAGATGAATACATTTGGCCTAGGGACAGATTCACCTGTGTTTGCTGTATTTTAAAAGACATAACTGGTCCATTTAATCGAAAGTAAGAAAAGAAATGTTGAAGCCGGGTGTGGTGGCTCACTCTTGTAATTCCAGCCCTCTGGGAGGCTGAGGCAGGAGGATCACCTGAGTTCAGGAGTGTAAGACCAGTCTGAGCCAGAGAAAGACTCCATCTCTACTAAAAATATAAAAACGAGCTGGGTGTTGTGGTGGGTTGGGAGCCGGAGGCAGGAGTATCCCTGAGCCCAGGAGTTTGAGGTTGCCGTGAGCTGTGATGACTCCAGGCACTCTACCCAGGGTGATGGAGTGAGACTGTCTCAAAACAAACAAACAATTATCTCAGTCCACAATCACACACACACACACACACACACACACACACACACACACACGCCTAACCTTAAACTCTTTGTCCTTCTATTTAAAATATTCTTTTTTGTCTCACATTCCAGAGAAACAGAATGTAGTCAGCCACCAACAATCAGAAAATTGCCTTTTGTTGCTTTAATTTAGATTATTTCTTTCTTATGTTCTTCAGACCACTTAACACAGTTCTTTCCACTTTTTCTTCAGATTTCCCACTCCTGTTCTTATTAGCATTCCCTTGAATTTAGCCAGATTCTCTACATTTTCTGGAAATGCACAGGGGTGCTGTTTGTTTGTTAACTGAATACACTATAAAATCAATTTAGTGCATCGTCTGTAGCATTTTAAATAAATGTTATACAAGGGGATGGACAGGGCAGGCTAGGATAGACTAGGATAAGAAATTGCTAAATGCAGCCCCAGCGTCTATTAAATGCAGTAACAGTAAATGTTGGTTCAGAAAGTTCTGTTTCAGTTGGAGTCAGCAGAGGACTGTGTTTGTGTGAACTGTTGGGGATTTTTTGTTTTGTTTTGTTTTGTTTTTTTCTCTTTTTTTGAGACAGAGTCTCAGTATGTGACGCTCGGTAGAGTGCTGTGGTGTCACAACTCACAGCAACCTCCAACTCTTGGGCTTAAGTGATTCTCTTGCCTTAGCCTCCCAAGTAGCTGGGACTACAGGCACCCACCATAACGCCTGGCTATTTTTTGTGTGTCTGTTTTAGTTGTCATTGTTTTGCAGGCCCGGGCTGGGTTCAAACCTGCCAGCTCTGGTGTATGTGGCCGGCACCCCAGCCTCTGCACTGCAGGCACTGAACCTGAACTGTGTTTCTTACTGTGAGTTATTTCTAAAACATCCTGTCCTGCCCTCCAAATTACTCTTACCAATACTAGGAAATTCATTTCCCTATTCTTTTTTTTTTTTTCATTACAGAGTCTCCCTCTGTCACCCTGGGTGTAGTGCTGTGGTGTCATCATAGCTCACAGCAACCTCACACTCCTGGGCTCAAGTGATCCTCCTGACTCAGCCTCCTAAGTAGGTGGGATATAGGCACCTGCCACCATGCCCAGCTAGTTTTTCTATTTTTAGTAGAGACAGAATCTTGTTCTTGCTCAAGCTGGTCTGGAACTCCTGAGCTCAAGGGATCCTCCCGCCTGAGCCTCCCAGAGTGCTGGGATTACAGCATGAGCCACCTCACCTGGCATAAATTCCCTATTCTTTAGCAAGTTTTGCTTTCCTTTAAATTCGATTTTATGAGGTGCTAGCATCAATTCAGCTTACTCTTTGTCCTTTTTTTTCCCAGTTAGTCTATTCACTCCAGCTAACAGTGTAGCATTTCATCCAATAATTTTATGTAAATAAACAAATATGAGGAGTTTTGTTAAAGGATTTCTTCCTCTACCTCTCCCTGCTCTCTTTCCCTTCCATCCTCCCTCCCTTTCTGCTTGTCCTTCTTCTTCAATTGCCCTCTCTCTCTCTCTCTCTCTCTCTCTTCCCCTCCACCCACACCACTCTCTGTATTTTTCCTGGAACCTAAGTGGAAACTCCTGGTTGCCTCTTTTGCACTTTCTGGCAGCCTGGGCCAACATGTCGATGACACTGAGACGTTATTCTTCCAAGCAGAAGGAGAAGCAGGGGTCCCATGCGACTAAGAGATGTTCCCCTGCTTTGGAATCTCCTCTCAAATCAAGCTCACTGCTGCCTTTCCATCCCGCTTGCTTCGCTAGCTCTTCACCTTTGGATGGAGAGAGGACATCCGGCCTGGGGAGCCACTGCACACCCGGAAATTCTGCTTCGATGCCATCTCGCACAACAGCCCGGTCACCCTTTACGACTGCCACGGCATGAAGGGAAACCAGCTCTGGGGCTACCGGAAGGTAAGGGCCAGTTCTTGGGGCCATCCTCAGACTGCCACGGCTAACTTTTGTGGATTTGCGTGTGTTGAATCAATCTTGTATCCCTGGAATGAAGCCTACTTGATTGTATCATTTTTTACATATGTAGCTGTAATCTATTAGCTAAGATTTTATTGAGTATTTTTGCATCATAGTTCATGAGTGAAACTGGTCTGCAGTTTTTAGCTGGGTCCTTTCCCGGGTTTGGTATCATGGAGAGGTTTGCTCCACAGAACATGTTGGGGAAGAGCCCTCCCTTCTCAATGTTTTGGAATATGTTCTGCACTATGGGTACAAGCTCTTCTTTGAAGGTTTGATAGAATTCTAGTGTGAAGCCATCTGGTCCAGGGCTTGTTTTTGTTGGAAGCTTTTTTATTGTTGCAATTTTGGTGCTTTATATTGGTCTGTTTAAGAGATCTATTTCTTCCTGCTTATGTCTAGGGAGGTTGTGTGATTCCAGGTATTGCTCCATTACCTCCACATTGTCAAATTTCTGGGCATAGAGATTTGTGTGGTAATCAGAGATGGTCTCTTGTATCTCTGTGGTGTCTGTTGCTAGTCCCCCCTTTTCGTTTCCAACTGAGGTTATCAGAGATCTTACGTTGCTATTTCTAGCTAATTAGGCCAAAGGTTTATTAATTTTTTTTATCTTTTCAGAGAACCAACTTTTTGTTTCATTGATTTTTTTGAATTATTCTTTTGTTTTCAATTGCATTTATTTATTATCTAATGTTCCTTGAAAACACACTGTTCTGATTTAAAGCGTAGCCTGGCTGTACACACACGTTGGGCTCACATATTTGGAGACCACCAGCAAAGACTGAGAGAAAGATGTGCCACATAGGAAGGGGAGGGTTTGGGCTTTGGTCCTTGTACGCACACCCAGCACCAACAGTTGTGGTTGCAAATGGCCTTGAGCCAGAAACGAGCACTGCCCAGGGTGGGTCCAGGCTTAACCCAGCCAACTCCCAAAAGGAGGAAATACATACCCAACAGACAAATGTATACAGGCTTAATTCAAAACACACACACAGAGAGTGATTAGTACATCCATTTGTTTATCATATATCTCAGCCACACTTGCTTGGGAGGTGTCTAGGTTAAGACAATTACATTTAGGCCTGGGGATGGTGGCTCATGCGCATAATCCCAGCACTCTGGGAAGCCGAGTTGGGAGGATCTTGTGAGCACAAGAGTTCAAGACCAGCCTTAGCAAAAGCGAGACCCCATCTCTACTAAAAATAGAAAAACTAGCTGGGTGTGGCCATGGGCACCTGTAGTCCCAGCCACTCAGGAAGCTGAAACAGGAGGATCATTTGAGCCTGGGAGTTTGAGATTGCTGTGAGCTATGATGACACCATGACTCTACCCAGGCCGACTGAGTGAGATTCTGTCAAGGAAGAAAGAAGTCAAGGAAGAAAGGAAATGTTTCTTTCTAATGATTTATCTTATCAAACTTTTTTGCTATTCAACACGATAGAGTCTGTGTATGGTCCAATAAAGTAGTGGGGCTTTTTGTTAATCATTACAGTCTGGCCTTTAAGGAGACACTTGCTGCGCACATCAATAAAATACCTGATTTGCAGCTTGCCTAGGACGTAGTGGTCCCTCGTGAACAGAACATATCTCATTACTGTATATTTATAGCATGACAGACAGACCACTCAATAATATGCAATTAAGCCAAGAAAATACACTTGTTTTCATTAGGGAGCTTACAAAAGCTTACAGATGGATAAGACCAGCGAATACACAGGGCTTCCAGGGAGGAAAAGAATAAGAGGCTGTGGTGATTTCCAGAGGTAACTCTTACAAGCTTTAACATTTTAAATCTTCCTAGGGCCTTGAGAGATTTGTAAAAGGAAAACCAGCTGATGTAATTATGCTGTGGCTCTTACTTAGCAAGAGGTTACACTGATTATATTTACATATGAGCAAGATATTCCCACTTAATCAGGCACAATCCAAAGGCTCAAAATGGAAAGAAAAGTGTCTGAAATGGCTCATCTTGGTTGATGACTCGGCCTATTCAAATGTACCTGTTTAGAACATTCCTCTTGTTGTTTTTCTAATGGCAACGTCCAAGGTATAAAAAGCCAAAGCACAGAGAGAAAACAGTTCTCTGTGTTACCTTACCTGTTCAGATGCAGTATTTGGCCCTGGAGGCTTCCAGCAGTTTAACAGTCATTTGAGTTTGCTTCTTACTGGGATATTCAGAATTAACCCTAAGACTGTGCTAATTGCTCCTAAGGTAATTACTTCTAACAGTTACTCAACACCTCCCTGACAGTTACTTCTAACTGTCAGGGAGGTGTTGAGCTAGTGTTTTACCCCATTTCTCATAACTACCTAGGTACTATTGTGTGCAGTTTACATGGGGAAAAAGTGATTCTAACAGGTTTGTGGCAGCGCCAACTTTCAAATACAGGTGAATCTGACTTTAAAGTCTCTATTCTTTCCTCTGCCATGCTCTTAAGAAATAAGATGACTGCAAACTAATACAGCCTCTTTGGAAAGAAGTATAGAGAATCCTCAAAGAACTCAAATTAGACCTCCAATTTGATCCTGCAACCCCATTACCAGGCATGTACCCAAGAGGAAAATATCATTTTATCATAAGGACATTTGCACTATAATGTTTATCACAGCTCAATTCACAATCACCAAGATGTGGAAACAACCCAAGTGCCCATCAACCCATGAATGGATTAACAGACTGTGGTCCATGCATACCATGGAATACTGTTCAGCCATCAGAAAAGATGGAGACTTAATATCTTTTGTATTATCCTGGATGGATTTGAAACACATTCTCCTTAGTAAAGTATCATAAGATTGGAAAAGCAAGTATTCAATGTACTCAATACTAATATGAAGCCAGTGGACGATCCAATACACACCTACACAAGAGAAAAACTCATCATTCAATTCAAATTAGGGGAGGGGGATGGGGGAGGAAGGGGGATGGGTGAGCTCCCACCCATCAGGCACAATGTAAGGGTACAGGGCACACCTCCTGGGTGAGGGGCACACCACCACAGGGATCTTACCCAACAAATACAAACATGGAAACCCTCATATTCATCAGAAATTAAACAAAAATAAATAAATGAATAAATAAAATAAAAGGAATAGGAGGAATAGGTCCAGGAGAATTCCCCTATTCCTGTGGGATTCAGAGCCACTGATAGCAGCCAACCACTTTCTTCCAGCTACTTGGAGATACTCGGAGAGAGAAGGGGCCAGAGCCACTCTGCTTGAGTGGGTGAAGGTTGGCAAGCCCCACTTCGTGGTCTCAGCTCTTGGTTATTTTTAGATGTGGCTCCTTGCATCCTTAGTCTACACTATTGTAGCTGTAGCCCACAATAGCAGGTACCCAGGACAAGAAATCTTGTTCTTGGGGTTTTTTGTTGCCACCAGGGGGACTCCTATTATAAGAACAGTGAGTTGTTGACTCAACCTCAGTAGAAATATTTAAGTTATCACCTAACATCCAAATTAAGAAACTGTCTTTCCTCTTTTTCAACCCCCACATTTAACTGGTTGCTAAGATGTGTGTCACCTCCTCCCCCCACCCATCTCTTAAGTCCATCCCCTCTCCCCCTTTTCTGTCACCCTGCCCTGGGGCTGCCCTTCCCATCTCATCCCAGGGTCAATGTGATGGCTTCCTAGACATCGCCCTGGCTCCTGTCCTCCCCCCTCCAACACTTATTCCATCCTGACGTAGACACAGTGTCCACGACATCCAGTCATCATGTCCCCCTGTCTTGTCCTTTCCGCTGGCTTCTCTTCTCAGCTCCAGTGTGGCCTTTCACACTCTGGTCTGCATAATGTTTGCCCATTAGCCACATAAGCCACTTTGCATCTATGCCTACTTCCAATTTCTTCATCACTGCAACTAGGACAATACTTAAGTTAGATAAACTATGAAAAACCTCTACTGTTGTTTCCCATCATACACGCGTATGATCAGATTTCCATCTGTATGGGTGACAAATGAACTTTTTACATTAATAGTTGCGCTGGAGGCATATTCTGAGATACCAGATCACTAAAGCAATCTCTCTTCAGCAGGATTAACTGTTGTTATCCTCCCCCAAATTAAAAGCTACCTCTCATGCCTTTTCTTTAAAGTAAACATTCTATTGATGTATAACCAAACCAGTGATCAGATTCCACAGTATTATTTTGCATACAGGTACCATTATTACTTCTAGAGTAACACTTTTAATACAGAAGCATAATTAAAGGAATTAAAAACATTCGTTGTATCAATTTTCTTTTTTTGAGACACTCTGTCACCCTGGGGTAGAGTGCCACGGCATCACAGCTTACAGCAACCTCAGGGGTCTTGCTCTTGCTCAGGCTGGTCTCCATCTCCTGAGACTAAGCAATCCTCCTTGGCCTCTGGAGTAGCTGGAACTACAGACGCCTACACCCACCACGCCTGGCTAATTTTTCTATTTTTAGGAGAGACAGAGTCTTATTCTTGCTCAGGCTGCTCTTGGACTTCTGAGCTCAGGTGATCCACCTGCCTTGGCCTGCCAGAGTGTTGGATTACAGGTGTGAGCCACCAAGCCCGGCCTTTGTTGTATCAATTTGGGTAACCAGTAGAGGTTATCTATTCTGCTAGGATTTTAGAAAACACAATCTGCCGCAGAACAGCTGATCTCAGACCACGCACTTGATGTATTGTGATTTTCAAGGGAGGATTCCTTGAACTCAGAAGTTTGGGATCAGCCTGAGTAAGAGTGAGACCTGTCCCTACTAAAAATAGAAAAACTAGCCTGGTGTTGTGGCAGGTGTCTGTAGTCCCAGCTACTTCGGAGGCTGAGGCTGGAGGACTGCTTGAGCCCAGGACTTTGAGGTTGTGGTGCGCTATGATGCCATGGCACTCTACCCAGGGTGACAGAGTGAGACTCTGTCTCAAAATAAAAAAGAAGAGCAGATCAATAATTCTGGGTCAGGGCTCGGCGCCTGTGGCTCAATGGGCTAAGGCGCCAGCCACGTATACCTGAGCTGGTGGGGTCAAATCCAGCCCGGGACCGCCAAACAACAACGATGGCTGCAACCAAAAAATGGCCGGGCGTTGTGGCGGGCACCTGTATTCCCAGCTACTTGGGAAGCGGA
>CAUYRH010159050.1:0-10708 GCA_963574655.1 Perodicticus potto | reverse complement strand
TTTCATGTAATGCTTAAAAATGAGAAATTTCTACCAATTGCAACTTGGTCTTCATCCCATAAGAAGTGTATGTGTCTGTGTGTGGGCATGTCATGTGTACATATGTGTGTGTATTTTTTTCCTTCAGGATTCTAATCTGATCTTTAAAGTAAAAATAGTATAGATACATCTAGAACATAGAATCATTTGGAACTTTATATTATTTATTTTTTATTTTTAATTGATAAATAATAATTGTGTGTATTTATGGTATACATTATGATTTTTTCATATATGTACACCTGGTGCAATGATTAAAAGCTAATTAATGCATCTATAACCTCACATACTTAACATTTTTGTGGTGAGAACATTTAAAATCTACTCTTTTAGCAATTTTGAAATATATAATATGTTATAATTATTTGTAGGCAATATATCTAAGAAACTTTTTCATTTTGTCTAACAGAAACTCTGTTCTCTTTAACTAAGAACTCCCAATTTTTCCACGTTTAGTCTCTGGTAACCACTGTTTAACTCTACATGTGTGAATCTAAATTTTTTAGATTTCACATACAAGTGAGATTGTACAGCATTTGTCTTTCTATGCCTAAATTGTTTTGGTCTTTTATAATTTGGAGCAAATTTTAGGATACATAGAGGAAGAGCCCCAAAAGAGAAATAGAAATGGAGGCTTCAAACAATGATGAAGTCTGAAACATGAGTTGGATATGACAATACATAGCACGGTATGGCACATCAGAATTGGTGAAAAAAGATTTGGAAAAGTAAAGATACATTTGAAATATGAACAGAGCCCTGGAAGTCTCTGTTCTGTTACTGCAGTAGCCTAAAAAGCCTCTAAAGTCACCTTACTCATTACTAAGTAGCATTGTGAAAAAAATCTGTGCTATATCCTAGCACCTGGATTTTGGCTCTTTAAACTATTCTCCGTGAAAAGGAACCATGGCTCCTTGGACCATAGCTGGCACTAAATCTTGGAGCTACAGAAAGTAAGATGAGCATGAGACATTTTGCCATTTACAGAAAATGAGAATGCTAACAGTGAGAATGAAGGATAAACAGGCCCAAAAAAGGCTTTCATGGGACAAAAAAGAAGCAACAAACGTTAAAAAAGAGGCCCACCTGGAAGAAGCCTCTCACTGGGCAAAGAGTGAAAATTCAGCATCAGAGAAAACAGAAAGAAAAGGAAAAAAAAAGAAAGAAGAAAAGAGAAGGAAGGAAAGGAAATGGAACAATTATATTTACTTGGAACTGTGGAGTCTATTTAAGAAAATGATACATACATGGTGATACTAAAAATGTAAACATATAAAGTCTGTTAAAAAACTATTTAAAACTGGGCGGTGCCTGTGGCCCAGTTAGTAGGGCGCCGGCCCCATATACTGAGGATGGCGGTTCACACCTGGCCCCGGCCAAACTGCATAAAAAAAAAAAAAAAAAAAAAAGTAGCTGGGCGTTGTGGCTGGCGCCTGTAGTCCCAGCTACTCCGGAGGCTGAGGCAAGAGAATTGCCTAAGGCCAGGAGTTGGAGGTTGCTGTGAGCTGTGACTCTACAGCACTCTACAAAGGGTGATAAAGTGAAGACTCTGTCTCTCCAAAACAAAAAAAAAACTACTTGTAATGCACACATGTATTTTCAACACTGGTTATAAAAATGCTATATATTGACTGATCCAATTCCTACATTTAATTTTTTTGTCAACAAAGAAGTTACAAATGGTGGAGACATATGGACTATATAAATAACCCATAACAAGGCATTACTTTTAAGTTGGAGAGAGAAAGATATGGGGAAATGGGAAGATTAGCTTTTTGTGAGGATATAAATACAGAAAGACAAATGTAAGTGGGAGTAATACTCTGGAGTGTAAAAATGTAATGTTTTGGAATTTGAGATTTCATTGGGTGATACAGTTTGTAAAGGCTTTAAAATACTTTGTTGACATTTCTGGCCTGATGATTAAATAGGTATGTGTGTATATAGGTATGTATATACACACACACACATATATGTACATGTATATATGTATTTGTACATATACATATATACGTATATATGTATAAGCATATACATAGACACACATACACGCACATATATATTGTATGTTATATTATTAAAAATGCATGTTACAAATTAGTCAATTTAACAAGATTTCTTGATAATTTCCTCCCTCTTTTTCCCCCCATATTTTTGACCACATATTGAGCTTGCATGCTCAAGAGTTTCTTTTTTCTTGTTTTATTTATTTATTTGCTAATTAAATCATAACTGTACACATTTATGGGGTATAATGTGATGATTTGATATACAATATGAATACTTAAATCAAACTGATTAACATAATAATTACCTCACTTACTTAATTATAAATTAAGACATTTATAATTTACTCTTAGTTGTTTTGAAATGTTCCTCTGCATTGTGCACTTAAGACGAGATCCCACCAAATAACTCCCTCCTCCCCTCCCCTCTCCCTCCTGTCCCCTCCTAATTGCTGGACTATATTTGTGTTTTATCATTTGTCTCTCGAATATTACACTTGTGTGATGTTCATCTAGTTGGTGTGATCTTAGCACAAATAAAACAGATATTGTGAACTCACATTGCCTCATTTGTCTTGTATATTGCTGTTGACATATGGAAAGAAATCTTAGAGGGAGCAGGATAAGGTCTAATTATTTTTACAACTTCATTTCTCTTAAAAGAAGGCCACTTAAAACCATTTTCTTTACCTGTCCTCTCACTTAAATAACATTAATTTTTTGCTTTGATTCTTGGCTGACAGTAATAATAAAGGCACAAAACATAATATGTTTTGGGTTCTGAAGTCACCAATTTACCTAAGGAAATTGTGGAAATTGATTCTTGGATTGTAAATTTATTCAAAGGACATATTTTATTCTGGGAAACCAGCTGTTTGCAGATATGGCACTGGTGTTGGGATATCTTTGTTCCATTATGTAATTAAACATTTAGAAATGTTGCTTAGATAACTGATAGGATTGGGATATTCAATCTTTAGATGTGCTTTAAAAGAAAAGGAGGGAAAACAGTCTCAGTAGAAGAAACTGTCAGATGCAGCTGAAGAAACCAAACTTGATTCACTTGAGTGAGATTCTCTGGCTGAAACTGAGTGACATTAATATAAATGGGATAGGGTTAGTGACTTCATACAGGTGATAAAACCTTAACTGGTTCTTGGAAATACAGAAGAGGATATTCATTCTGTTGGAACTTTTGCTAAGGAAAAAAGAAATTTAGCTTTTAATGGTTGTTGTAAATGTAGTGCATTTTTGATAGGGTGATGACAAATTCGGGGTACTGTGAGCTTTGTATTATATAGACTCTTGTGTGCTGTACTTTCTATTATTTAATAACCGTAATTAGGCAATATATATTGTGATTTGACATGGGGTGACTATATAGTAATAGGTAATTATAATTAAAGTTCGCCCAAATTTTTTTGTGTGACTTCTAGTATCAAAGATACATTTATAAATACTTTGAGGAGGCATCCAGTTTAGCCCAGCTGAACATGCAAGGACTATGTTAAGTTTTGGAGAAGTAGCTAAACTTTTATGATATATAACTGATATACTCCTCTATTTATAAACTTATCATGGTGAATTATTTGCCTTTTTACTTTTTGATCTATAGTTATTCTTTCTATATTTTTACAACTTAATTTCTCTTAAAAGAAGACCACTTAAAACCATTTTCTCTGTGGGTCATTTCCCTTAAATGCTTTGTCTAAATTTTTAGTAGTTTTTTACTCAAGTATTGTTTTTCTTTAGTTTGTTTATTTTATATTTTATCAAACTAAAATCTTTATTTTTTACAAACCAAACAATATAATCCTATCTTTCATAGATCTAAAATTTTCTGGTTAGCTTGAAAAGGTCTTTTCTACATACATGCTCCATTCTTTTTTTTTTTTCCTTTTACAGTTAGAGTCTCTGCTCTACCTAAAATATATTTTTATTATGGTGTGATATTGTGATATAACTTGGTTTCATTTCAATTGCATAACCAATGTTAGCAGTAATTATTGTTCTCCAGAAAAAAATTAGCCTTTATTAATTATTAAATTATCATAGATTTTTCTGCATATTCCATTGTGCTTCATTCATCTACTTTTTAAGTTTGATTATTTATGGTATCTTTTTATTTTAGTATAACTAAATTTTTTGAAATCTGACAAGAACAGTAAATCCAATAAATCTTTACCAATATTACTAAATTTTCCTGATGAGTTTTGGTAGATAGTCTTTATCAAATAGTTTCACAATATCTCTATTTTTCTTACAATTTTTTTAAAATAAAGGATGGATGCTATAATTGGGTTATAGCCTTTGTATGGAAGCTATAAATTAGCTTCATAGTAGGGCTGTATATATTGGATACTTTTTCTTCCATTCTGGAGATACTTTGCTATTGATTTGTTTAATAAATTTTTAATCAATTTTAACCCCAAGAAAAATTGGTTTTTAGTTTTGAGTGTTAGATTAACAAGCTTAATAAATGGAACAATAAACAAAGAAAAAAAGAATGGATGCTACATTTCTTAAATGCCTTTGCTGAATTCATCATGTTTTTGGACTTTAATTCACTGATAAATTTTGATAAAATTGACGAATTATTGCATTACAGAAACAAATCATTTTTGGTCATGCTATAGCCTTTGATGCACTGATGGCTTTGATTTTTAACATTTTCTTTACACTTTTTTCATGTTAATAAAGTGAAAGAGAGGCCTGGCATGGTTGCTCACTCCTATAATCTTAGCACTCTGGGAAGCCAAAGTGGGTGGATTGCTTGAGCTCAGGAGTTCAAGACCAGCTTGAGCAAGAATTAGACACAATTCCTACTTACAAAGAAAAAACTAACTGGGTGTAGTGGCTCATTCTTCCCTAGTTTGCCCTTCAGACCCTATAGTTAAACACGTTTCTGTTTGGGAATCCTTCCTTATGCCAGCACACTCAAGTACATATGTATATGTATTTTTATTTCCACCATTTCTTACACAAAAGGTAGCATTTGTGTAGTCTAAAATGTAATTTTTTTTCATTGAATGTATAGTAGTGGTTTTTCCATATCACTACAAAAAAAAAAACCTTCCTCACTTCAACCTACATAATGCTTGATCACATGGCTGTAACACACTTAGTGATAGACACTAATATTTCCCAGTATTTTGTTATGGCAAATTACATTTCTAAGAATAGTTTTATACATGTGACATTTATAGCAATCTATAAGAAGTTGGATGGGTGGTGCCCGTAGCTCAGTTGGCAGGACACCAGCCACATATACCAAGGGTGGCAGGTTCGAACACGGCCCTGGCCAGCTAAAAAAAACAACAGTGACGAATGCAGCAACAACAACAAAATAGCCCGGTGTTATGGAAGGTGCCTGTAGTCCTAGCTACCTGGGAGGCTGAGGCAAGAGAATCACTTAAGCCCAAGAGTTGGAGGTTGCTGTGAGCTGTAACGCCACTGCACTCTACCCAGGATGACAGCTCGAGACTCTGTCTTTAAAAAAAAAAAAAAGAAGAAGAAGTTAGATGTCTGCTATGCTGAGTGAACATGGGAACTGAGCATCATGTGAGGGACCTGAACCACGATGTCAGCTGAGAGAGACAGGAAGGTGCCCTTTATTGGTCGAGAAACTCAATGCCCCAAAAGATTGACCTGACGATCCTCTCTGGTGAGAAAAGAATTTGGTTTCTTAAGACACATTGGTCCTTGGATAAGTGTGGTATTCAGGAAAATGACAAGCTTCAGTTCACACCTCATCACAAACTGCTCCACCTGCAACTTCCTAACATGAAGTATGTGTAGGTATAAGTGAATTTCTCTGATTAGAATTTTCAGAACTGTTTATGAAATCTTTAAGACTTTTAGTATCAGACACCCTGAAGAACTTTCTCTTTTAAAAAAGCCCAGAGATCCAACAAAGGAAAAAAAGAAAAAGCTAGATGACCAGTCTGAAGATGAGGTACTTGAATTAGGGGTTCCTCTTACCATTCCCAGGTCAGGAAGTATATATTCAATCCGAGGACTTTATAATAACAATGACCCCCACTTATTTTTTTTTTTTCCTTCTGAATTATACATTTAGATTGTTAGAACTCCGGGAAGAAGTGCAGAGTAAAGTAAGGGTTCTTCTTTGAAAATAAATTTCCAGTAAGCTTTGTCATTCATTGCCAGTAACTTAATATTTACTTTGTATGGATGTTATTCATTTTTAGGTAGTTAGTAATTTTGTATCTTTGTGGTTGTAGGTTAACATATTTTTGACATTATTAAAATTATTATTAATTACCCTTAATGACCCCCATTTATGATGCTCATGATGGAAGTCCCTTGTCACCGACTTCTGCCTGGTTTGGTGAAAGTGCATTGTCAGAAGGCAATCACATCATCAGAAATCTTGGCAAAAATGATCGAGCCTCAAGTTATTTTTGTTAAAGCAAAAATCAAGCAAGAAAGGCTTGATTCTTCAATATCTATCATAGAACAAGGTGTAAAGGAAAATGAGGTCTTGCTGCTCTGATTCAAGTATTATAGCTTTTTAAATTTGAATCCAAAGTATGATGCAATCAGAATCAATCAGCTTTATGAGCAGGCCAAATAAGCTATCCTCTTAGAAGAAATTGAGTGCACAGAAGAAATGTTTGCAGCTTTGCAGTATCATATCAATAAGTTGTTGATCATGACATCAGAGAATCATTTGAACCACAGTGACAAAGAAGTTGATGAAGTTGATGCTGCTCTTTCTGATCTGCAGATTTAGGGAGTAAAACATCAACAATTTGGGGTGACATTACTTCTATTTTTGAGCTTGCTGACTATATTAAAGTTTTCAAGCCAGAAAAATTGACCCTGAAATGTTACAAGCAATACTGGTGCACCCTCAAGGACATATTTGTTTCATGCTACCAGAGCAAAGAAGAATCCAGGGTCACACCAGATCACCAGATGAAACTCAGAGGAAGTGAAGTTATCCCAGTCGCAAACATTTCAGGCCAAAAATTTAACATTAAATTCCCTATTCCATTTGCAGAGGGCATGAATGAAATATGGCTTCGTTGTGACAAGGAAAAGCAGTATTCACATTGGATGGCAGCTTGAAGATTAACCTCCAAAGGCTGTCCATAAAAGACAGTTCTTTCGGCCTAGAAGTTCAGAATATTCTTTTTTTTTTTTTTTTTCTGGAAATGCAGCATTTAAACCCAGATCTTCAGTTAATACCAGAGCAGATCACAAATGATATTAACCCTGAATGTTTGGTGTCCCCTTGATATCTAAAAAATTGTAAAAAACAAGCAGATAATGGCAAGAATCTTGGAGGCTCTTCAGAATGTAGGTCAAATGAGTTTAAGTGAAGCCAAGATGAGAATTATTCAAGCTTGGCAGTCCTTACCTGAATTTGGCATCACACACTTCATTGCAAAGTTCTAAGGGGGCAAAAAAGAAGAAATTATTGGAATTGCTTACAAAAGACTAATTAGGATAGATGCAAGAACAGGAGATACTATTAAAATGTGGCATTTCAGCAACATGAAACAGTGGACTGGGAACTGGGAAATCAAAATGGTCACTGTAGAGTTTGCAGATAAAGTAGAGATGTCCTTTATTTGTAATGAAGTAGATTTCAAAGTGGTTCATGAATTCTTCAGTGGCTATATATTTCTCTCCACATGTGCTAAAGACCAAAATGAGAGTGGTTGTGTGTGAATAGAAGTTTCATGTAATGAAACTCCATGAACTTAACAATATTTAATGTTTAAAAGCTGTTTGTTATATGCTGTTTAATAAAGTAAGATTGAAATTTATTATTTTATCATGAAAACTTTTTGCCTTATCCAACAGTTAATATGTGCACTAAACAATCATAACTATTAATCTGCTATAGCGATACAATAAAAGGTCTGTTGAATTTGGCACACATCCCTCAGGGCCATGAATTAAAAACTGAAATAGTAAGCAAATGCCAATTTAAGCTAGCCAAACTGTAAGAAACAAGCCATATACCTTAAAGCTACCCAGGGCTTAATCTATCTATCATGTCAAATGCATTTATTTTAATGTATGCTTCATTTGATGTCATGTTTTAAAATATCCTACTTTTGGTAGCCATTTGATTTCCCCAAACCTATCCAATAAATCAGGCTTACAAGAAATGCCCGATTGTTTAATAGCATCATTGTTTGACCTTGAAGGAAATTGCTATTAGTACATTATACTTGGTTTGTTTCTGTCCTTGAACAAGCATGTATGTATATTACCTTGTATTTTTATTTTTACACAATATTGTATTACCTCACTTTTAGTACTCACCAGCCTAGTCATTCTTTACCTAAAAATATATGTAACTTTTGCATTATAATATGAAGTAAAAAATAAAAAGATTTCCTGTGATTAGATTATGCCTACTCAGAAAATCTAAGGTAATCTCTGAATTTTAAATTCCATAATTTGATTGCGTCTGCAAAGTGTATTTTGCCATCTAACCTAACATTCTTTATGGTCCCAGAGATTAGGACATGTTCTTTTTGGTGGGGATTATTCTGCTTAACACACAAGGGGATAGGAAGGGTGATTCGTAAGAGAAAGCATGAAATATTTGACATTGTAGCTGACTAACTTACTAGACTTTTGGGTGAAATATGGCTCATAGTAATAAAAATCAGGGACAGGGAGAGTGTTGGTATTTTCCTGTGAGCCCAAATGGGGTGATATGGAGAATATTATAGTTTGAGGGTTACAGCAGGTGACCATGTCCTGCTAAGTGTTAGAAGGTGGTATTTAGTATTTTTTCCCATATTTTGTCCCTAACATTGATTATATTAGATTGAATTCTGGGTTTCTCTAGTAGTAGTCAAGGCTAATATGCCACCGCTACTTTTAACTAAAGAGTAGAAGACATGATTTTTTGGGTTTGGGGGGGATTGGCTGCCATTTAGGTGAATATTTCTTTGTGGAAAAAAAAAATACTTGGCCTTGGTTTGTAAATGTGAGTACATTAGAGCAAAATGATCAGTAAGTATTTATTAGGAAAAACAAAACTTTCTAACTTACTTTTACTTATGTTATCTTCTGACTTTACTAGGCTTCAGACTGGTGGTTTTAGGTGGAGCCTAACCTGTGGATAAAGAAAGGGAGTGAACTGATCATGGATATTCTCCCTAAGTTTTAGCCTTTCTTTCAGAAGCATAGAGAAATTATTAACAGTCCTTGTTACTACTATTTTGGTCTCACCAACTCTCCCCACCCAATTTGTTAGATGAAGCCCATGAAAGAATAAATAAATTCAGCAAATAGTTTTATTTAGGGAAAAGCAAGAGATGTAGGGATGTTATAACTAGAATGGGTCATAGGGGGCATTATTTTTTTGAGTTGCAAAACCTGGTGCTCAGCCTTGTATAGACTCAAAAATCAAATACCGTCAACTCATCAAATACATTTATCTCTTAGAGGCTTGATGTGACATGCCAATCAATAAGGCCTTTATGCTCCAGTAGTAACTACTTCCATGGCTGAATAGTATTTCATGGGATACATATACCACAGCTTGTTAATCCATTCCTGTGTTGGTGGGCATTTAGGTTGTTTCTATGTTTTGGCAATTGTAAATTGAGCTGCAATAAACAGTCTAGTGCTAATGTCCTTATGATAAAATGATTTTTTTTTTATTCTGGGTAGATGCCTAGTAACGGGATTGAAGGATCAAATGGGAGGTCTAGAGAAGCAAGAATCCAATGTACTCAATTCTAATATGAAAGAAGTAGATGGTCAGTGTAGGGGAACAAGGGAGCGGGAAGAGGGGAGGAGGGAGGTGCATGGGGGTCACTGTGTATTGCACAACTCTTGGGAGCAGGACACAATTACAAGAGGGAATTTACCTAAAAAAAGCAATCAATGTAACCTAAGTCTTTGTACCCTCAATGAATACCAAACTATTAAAAAAAAAAATAACTACTTCCAGATAAAAGTGTTCCGTTTATGGGTGTTTGCACAGAGAAAGAGCTGAAAAAATCAAAGGCCAAATATCTATTTCTAGTTTAGTCAGATTTTATCTAATAATTGGACAACAGAAATGCAGGAACTGTGGCTTACTGAGCTGAAAGGTCATGTGAATTCAATAGTCGAGCCTTATGACCCTTTGTAACCTGGTACATGAATAAGAAAAGCCAACCTTCCTAGAAAGAACAATGAAGATATGCAAAAGGAGCAGAGGTAAGAGAAACCCTGTGACCCATGAGAGATGAGAAGTAATTTGAGTTTTTGCCTTTCTAGTTTTAGACTTGGAAAGCACATTTTCTTTTCTTGGATGTCATTTCTTTTTTTTTTTTAATAATTTTATTAGATCATAATTGTGTACATTGGTGCAATCATGCGGCAGAATGTGCTTCATATACAGTCAGAAACATTTTCATCATACTGTGAGAGACAGCCTTCATGGCATTTTCTTAATCACTATATAAAGACATTGATACTCTACATTTAATAAGTTTCACCAGTACCCTACTAAGATGCACCATAGTATCTTAGTAGGGTACTCCCACCAATTGCCCTCCCTCCACCCATTTAGTTGACTATTTTATCCTATGAAACATTCAAATTGACTGCCTACATCTAATTTTATGAAGCCTATGTAGTCAAGCCTGTAATTAAGTGGAAACAATTTGCCATTTTATTTG
>CAUYRH010159045.1:0-11971 GCA_963574655.1 Perodicticus potto | reverse complement strand
ATACCCCCATGAACCCCTCCCCTTTAATATTTCCCTCAAGATTTCTGCTGAGTTTTACTTACCTATATGCACATAAATTGTTAGTCAAGTACTTCCAATTTTGTACTGAATACATGTAGTGTTTTTCCATTACTCTGATAGTTCACTTAGAAGAATAGTCTCTAATTCCATTAAGTTTCTTACAAAAGCTACCAGATGATTTTTTTTATATTTTTCTGATTATAACTTTTTCCATCTTATGCATATACCATATTTTATTAATCCATTCACATATTGATGGTAACATGGGTGGTTTGAACGTTTTTACAATTGTTACTTGTGTTACCATAACATTTGACAACAAATTTCTTTTTTTTCTTTTTGGATGGTAATCTTTTTTTATTTTTATTTTTTTATATATTTTTCCTTTTATTAAGTCATATACACATAGATCATGAATACATTTATGCATATGTGGGGTCCAATGTGTTATTTTTTTATACAATTTGGAGTGCTTACATCAAACTAATTAATATAGTTTTCACCTTACTTACTTGATTATTGTGTTAAGACATTCTTGTTCTATAATTGATAGATTTGACATGCATCCTTGCAATATGCTCCATAGGTGTGGTCCCACCATTTAGCTTCCCTCTATCAAACCTCTACCCTCCCCTCCCTTCCCATTCCATTTTTCTCCTTCATCCTGGGCTATAGTTGTGATCTATCTTTCATAAGAAAGTATGAGTAAATATAAATTGGTTTCATAAAAATACTGAGTACATTGAATACTTTTTCTTCCATTCTTGAGATACTTTACTTAGGAGAATATGTTACAGCTCCATCCATGTAAATGTGAAAGAGGTAAAGTGTCTGGCTTTGTTAAAGGCTGCATAGTATTCCATGGTATACATATGCCACAATTTCTTAATCCATTCAGGGGTCAATGGGCACTTGGGATTCTTCCATGACTTGGCAATTATGAATTGAACAGCAATGTATAATCTGGTGCAAATGTCTTTGTTGCCAAGTGATTTTTGGTCTTTTGGATATACTCTTAGTAGATGAATTCCAGAATCAAACTGCAGGTCAATTTTTAGATCCCTGAGTATTCTCCAAACTTCTTTCTAAAAGGAACATATTAGCTTGCACTCCCACCAGCAGTGCACAAGTGCTCCCTTTTCTCCACATCCAAGCCAAGATCTGTAGTTTTGGGATTTAGTTATGTGGGCTACTCTTACTGGAGTTAGATGGTATCTCAAAGTGGTTTTGATTTGCATTTCTCTGATAATTAAAGACAATGAGCATTTTCTCAAGTGCCTGTAAACCATGCACCTGCTCTCTTCAGAGAAGTGCCTGTTCAAGTCTCTTTAATGGGATCACTTGTTCTTTTCTTATTAATGAGTTTGAGTTCTCTATGGATTCTGGTTATCAGACCTTTGTCAGAAACGTAACTTACAAAAATCATCTCCCATTCTGAGGGTTATCTACTTGCTTTACTTACTGTGTTCTTGGCAGTGCAGAAGCTTGTTAGTTTGATCAGATCCCAGTAATGTATTTTTGCTATTGCTTCAATTGCCCTAGGGGTCCTCATAAACTTGTCTCCCAGGCCAATTTCTTCAAGTGTTTCCCCTGCACTCTCTCCAAGAATCTTATTAGTTTCATGCCTTAAGTTTAGTCTTTATGCAGTGAGAGTCAATGTTGTTAATGGTAAAAGGTGTGGGTCCAGTTTCAGTCTTCTACAAGATGCCAGCCAATTAACCCAGCACTATTTATTAAATAGGGATTCTTTCCCCCAATTTATATTTCTGATAGGCTTATCAAAGATCAAATGACAATAAGTGCCTGGTTTCATCTCATAGTTCTCAATTCTGTTCCATACGTTTACCTCTCTATTTTGTGCAAGTACCATGCTGCTTTGATAACTGTAGATTTATAGTATAGTCTGAAGTCTGGTAGCCTCATTCCACCTGATTTGTTATTATTTATGAGTAATGTCTTAGCTATTCAAGATTTTTTCTGTTTCCATATAAAACGAAGTGCTAGTTTTTCCAGATTTTTAAAGTATGACATAGGTGCTTTAATGGTGATTTGATTAAATCTGTAGATTGCTGTTCAGTAGTATGGACATTTTAAAAATGTTGATTCTTCCCAGCCATGAGCATGGTATGTTTGTCCATTTGTTAACATCTTTGGCTATTTATTGTCTCAGAGTTTCATAGTTCTCTTTATAGTGATCATTCATATGCTTTGTTAGTTACACTGTCAGATATTCTACTTTCATTAGCACTACTGTAAATGAAATAAGAGTCCTTGAATATTTTTTTTTTGGCTTAACTATTGTTGGTATATATGAATGCTGCTGATTTGTGAGTATTGATTTTGTAGTCTGATATGCTGCTGTATTCCTTGATCACTTCTAAGAGTTTTGTAGTTGAGGCCCTAGGGTTTTCCAGGTATATGATCATACCGTCTGCAAAGAGTGAAAGTTTGATATCTGATCCTATATGGATACCCTTGCCTTCTCTTGCCTGATTTCAATGGCTAAGACTTCCATTGCAATGTTAAAAAATAGTGGAGACAGTGGGCAACCTTGCCTGGTTTCTGATCTGAGTGTATGTTTTCAATTTTACTCCATTCAATATAATATCGGCTATAGGTTTTCTGTATATGGCCTCTATCAGTTTCAGAAATATCACTTCTATACCTATTTTCTTAAGTGTTCTGATCATGAAAGGAAGCTGGATAATATCAAAAGTTTTTCTGCATGAATTGAGAGAATCATATGGTCTTTGATTTTTAATGTGTTTATATGATGTATTATATTTATAGATATATGTATATTGAAGCAGCCTTGATACACTGGGATAAAACCCACTTGGTCGTGGTGTATAATTCATTTGATGTGTTGCTGGATTCTGTTTGCTAAGATCTTATTCAATATTTTTGCATCAATATTCATTATAAATATTGGTCTATAATCTTCTTTTCTTGTTGGGTCTTTTCCTGGTGTAGGATTCAAGGTGATGTTTGCTTCATAGAATCTGTTGGGAAGTAGTCCTTCTTTTTCTATGTTTTGGAAATTGTTAAGTAACATGGGTGCTAGTTCCTCTTTAAAGGTTTGGTAGAATTCTGATGTGAAGCCATCTGGTACCAGACTTTTCTTTTTGGAGATACTTTGTATAGATGATGCTATTTCAGAACTTGATATAGGCCTGTTCAACATTTCCACTTCTTTTGGGCTAAGTCTAGGAAGGTGTCGTGCTTCCAAGTATTAGTCAATTTCCATCAGATTTTCATATTTCTGAGAATAGAGTTTTTCATAATATTCATTAAGGATTTTTTGAATTTCAGAGGAGTCTGTGGTTATCTCATCTCTGTCATTTCTGATTGATGGAATTGCAGATATTACTCTTTCACTTCTGTTTAGGTTAGATAAAGGTTTATCTCTTTTATTTACCTTTTCAAAGAATGAACTTTTTGATTCATTGATATGTTGTAGAATTCTTTTATTTTCAGTTTCATTTAATTCTGCTCAAGTTTTGTTTATTTCTTTTCTTTTGCTGGGTTTGGTGTTGGAAAGTTCTTCCTTTTCCAGTGGCTTGAGCTGTCCATTAAGTTGTTGATTTCCTTTCTTTCTGTTCTCTTCAGGAAGGCTTGAAATGCTATGAATTTCCCTCTTAGGACTTCCTTTGCAGTATCCCACAGGTTCTGGTAGTTCATGTCTTCATTATCATTTTGTTCCAAAAATTTGTTAATTTCTTTTCCTTTTTTTACTTTCTTTTTTTTTTTTTTTTTTGTAGAGACAGAGTCTCACTTTATCACCCTTGGTAGAGTGCCGTGGCATCACATAGCTCACAGCAACCTCCAATTCCTGGGCTTAGGTGATTTTCTTGCTTCAGCCTCCCAAGTAGGGGGGACTACAGGCACCTGCCACAATGCCCAGCTATTTTTCTGTTTTGCAGTTTGGCTGAGGACGGGTTTGAACCTGCCACCTTCAGTATATGGGGCCAGCGCCCTACTTGATGAGCCACAGGCGCCACCCATGTTAATTTCTTTCTTAATCTCCTCTATGACTCAACTATCGTTTAGCATGAGATTATTTAGTTTCCATGTCCTTGTCTAAGTATGCAGATTTCTATCGTTACATAGTTCGACTTTTATTCCGTGGTGGTCCGAGAAGATACAAGGAACAATTTCTATTTTTAAAAATTTGCTGAAGTTACACTTGTGACCTAAGATGTGATCAATTTTGGAGGATGTTCCATGGGCTGATGAGAAGAATGTCTATTCAGTAGTGTAAGGATGAAACGTTCTGTAGATGTCTGTTAAATCTAATTGTTGAATGGTTAATTTTAATTCTAAAAATCCATTGCTTAGTTTCTTATTGGAGGATCAATCTAACACTGCAAATGGGATGTTAAGATCTCCAATTATTATGGTGTTGGAGGAAATGACATTGCTCTTGTCTGTTAGAGTCTCTTTTATAAATTGAGGAACATTCTGGCTGGGTGCATAAATGTTAATAATTGAAAGCTCAACATTTTGAGTGTTACCCTTAACAAATATGAAGTGATCATCCTTATCTTTCCTTACTTTTGTTCTTTTAAAGCCTATTGTATCTTCAAATAAAATTGTAACATTTGCTTTCCAATGATTTCAATTAGCCTGAATTACGATTACCATGCCTTCACCCTGACTCTATATTTATATTTTAATGTAAGATGAGATTCTTGTGTGCAGCAGATGTCTGGCCTGAGTTTTTGTATCCAGTCAGCCAATCTGTGCCTCTTTAGAGGGCAATTTAACCCATTCACATTAATTGAGAATATTGATAAGCCTGGTAGTATTTTGGATGTTGAGTTGTTCGAATATCCAGTGGACAGCTTTAATCCTTTCACCACTGTCAAAGTTGTGAGTTGATCAAAAGTTTCTGAGTGAATTTCCTTTAGTGGTAGAGGATTGTGCCTGTCATTGTGGAGGATGGGTCTGAGAATATCCTTGAGATCTGGTTTAATTGTGGCAAATTTCTTCAACATGTGAATGTCATTAAAGTATTTCATTTCTCCAACATAAATGAAATTCAGTTTAGCTGGGTACAGGATCCTAGGTTGAAAGCTGTTTTGTTATAGGAGGTCATAGTTTGATAACCATCCTCTTCTGGCTTGAAAATTTTTAGCAGAGAGATCGTCAGTCATTCTAGTATTCTTCCCTTTGTAGGTAATGGTTTTCTTACGTCTGGCTGCTTACAGAATTTTCTCTTTCATATTAACTTTGGTGAAGTTAATTAAAATGTGTTTGGGAGATGGTTTATTGGGATTGAGTCATGCTAGAATTCTGAAACTGTCTGCTATCTGAATTTCAGAATCTCTTGCAATGTTTGAGTAGTTCTCCTCGATTATCTCCTAGAGTAGAGCTTCTGGGCCTTTCGAACCAACCTCATCACCTTTAGTAATTCCTATAAGGCAAATGTTTGCTTTTTTGGAATTATCCCGCAGTTGTCTGAGAGAATGATCCTTTTTTGCTCTCCACTTCTCTTCCTCTTTGAGCTTTCGGGAGTGTTCAAAAGCTTTGTCTTCAATGTCAGAAATCCTTCTGTCTGCTCCATTCTGTTACTGTGGAAATCTACTGTATTTCTCAGATCTTTGAGGGCTGTAAATTCTATTCTCAAAGGGTTAAAATCTTTGGTGATTTTAGTCTTTGAATTTATTCAATTCTTGAGACAACTTTTGAATTATTCCTAGTATTTCTAGTTCCAACTTTACTTCCATTCTGTTAATCTTATTTGCCATCCAAATTCTAAACCTTATTTCTGACATCTTAGCTATTTATTTTTGAATGGGCTATTCTGGTATAGCTGCTTTGTCATTCCCTGGGGGAGTTTATCTTCTCTGATTATTCATGTTTCCAGAGTTTTTCCACTGCTTCCACCCCATGATTGTTTTTCACCATTTGACTAGATGGACAGGTAAGGTGAAATTGGATTGGGGGCTCCTGGGGTTGTGGTTAGCCAGTCCTCTTCCAAACAGCTGGGACTGGTGACTGCAGCTTTTCCCCTACAGATTTGCAAAGGACCATTACAGTACTATAGTCTGAGACTCTCAGGAACTGCTTGGTGTGGTGGGGCTAGGTGGCTCTGTCCTGTATTCAGCTGATAACTGTCCAATCCTAGTGGGTCAGTAATTCTAGGTTGAAGTCTCAGCTGTGGAGAAATATAATCAACTAATATATCCCACCCCTCACAGGCAACAACTGGAAGAGGAAAATCAAACCTTCCCACTATAACAGAACCAGGGTACCACCTCGGAGGGTCCTTGGGTGATTTTTCCAGTTCATGATTTCCTAACCATTTCAGCACCAACTCTCTAGTGGGAGAGTTCTAAAGGTCTCCAGCAACTAGTTATCAGGGGTGTACTGGCAGCTCAAGTGTGGCTTTCTTAGGCACTCTGTGGAGTTAGAAAGGTCCATCCAGGTGAAGAGTTGGACCAAGGGGGCTGATGCCTCTTTCCCCACCTTTCACCTCCTTCACCACCAGTCTCTGGTAACCCCAGTGTCTGATAATCCCACCTCCAGTCTCTGGTAACCCAGTCTCCATGGCCCAGTTCTGTTCCATAAGCAAATGTGTCAGGGCTTTGCATCTACCAGTGTTAAAGTAGATTCAATGCCTCCTTGGCCCGGCCACCACCCTCTGCCACCAGCTGGCAGGGTGAACTGAAGCCTGTGTGGCTCAAGTACTCAGTGACAACTGAGCTTTATTCCAGCTGAGCTTAGTCCAAACCTGAGAATAACAAGACAGCATATGTTTTTCTCCCTCAGCCACTGCACATTTCCCACCACTGCTCTGCAGCTCTGGTATCCCTATAGGGCGAGGTTTGGCTATCTCTAGCAGTCCTCAGATTTGGGGAGGTGTCTCTCCAAAATTAGACCCCAGAAATATTACTCTGTTAACACTGATGCTGGTTGGGATTTGTCTCCACTCAAGTTCTCGTGTCTCATCCCTTCCTGAGTCTCCATCTTTCATGTGGAGACCCAAGCCTCTACCTGCTGCTGAGGTGCACTTTCTCAGAGCCAGGTCAGACACCTTCCTCTCTTTGCCTTTCTACACTTGCCAGAATCACAGATGTAGTGTACCTGCACTGTCACTGTCCATGCAATGCTCAGTCTTAACAAGGAAACGTGCATATTCTGATATCTGCAAGGGCTGGACTTCTAGACCACTAGGCAAGTGGGGAATGGTGGACTGGAAGTTCAAACTGGCAGGGAAAATATTTGTTAAACCTTCTTGCCAGACAAGAGAATTCCCAGGCCCACAGCAGGGACTCTCTGGAGAAGGAGTGCCATCTTTCAGCTACTTGGTCCAGTGGGGTGAGAGAAGAGAACCTCAGTTCACCACTCAGCAGTAGAGATCCCACAGCAAGCAAGCAACTCTCTGGGGAGAGAGGACAGACATATGTCCTCTTTGGGATGAGTTCTGTACCTGAAATTTGTTTCCTTGGAGTCACAGCTTGCCTCAGCAGAGAAGACATGCAATTATTTATTGCTTCTCTCAGCTCAGCTCCCACCCTTCAGCTTTGTTGTGTTCTTTCTGGCTGTTATCTCTCCCTCTGGACTGGAGATTCTATCGAAAACTGGCTCCAGTCAGCCATCATCCCCCAAGCCTCCTTGTTCTTGTTGAATGTAAAAATTGGAGTTAGGGAAAATAGCCAACCCAAGGATTTAGCAAAACACAAGACACTTTGAAACAAAATGAACAAATAAACAAATAATAAAGCAACCCGACACACAAACAGATGCACAAACAGGCAATCAGAAACAAACACGAAAAAAACAAAAAAAGAAAGAAGAAAAAACTCAAATAACTTGATGTAAGCACTTTCAGCAACTATAAGAAGGGAAGAAGAGAAAAAAATAATATTAATAATAATTTTTTAAAAATTTAGCAATAAGTCCTACAAGAAAGAAAGAAGGAAGAAACCCCAAAAAGTAAAAAGAACGAGCAAAGAAAAAGGGCACCAGCAACAAAAATATTTTTTATAAATACATTATATATGTATATAATATATATAAATATATATAAACATATGACATATGTATATATATAAACATATCTCTTTTTCTCTCTATATATGTATCTATAGATATATAGACAGATAGATAGATAGATAGATGACTCTATGTATGCCGTAGGGATAAATCAACTTTATTAGGAATATATTTATGTTGCAATATGTTATCTGGACACCTGGTGGTGCCCTGAGTGGTTCCCAGGTTTATACCTGATTCCCAACTTACACTGATCTTCGTGGTTGCCCAGCTACCCACTTGGGCTTAGATCCTAGTGAACTGTTGATTCCAATGATCTCAAAAAATCTTCACAGGCAGATTTCACAAATTTCCCCTGCAACAGTTCCCATGAAGTGCGGGATATCCTGGGCCTGCTTCAGGTTCAGGATAACTGCCTGCAGATGAGATTCAAATCACGGCATGTGGCCTGCACAGAAATGTGCCTGTGGTGACTGCCATTTCCCAAATTTCAACACAATGTCAGCTTCTTAGCCAGGATCTTTCTCTTCTGAGTGTCTCTCCAGCCACCTAACTGTAGCTGTAAACAGCACCACACTTTGGCAACAAAATTCTGCTTGGGAGACCACACTTCACCAATATTTTCACAAACATCTAGTTTCCCCATGAACTGGGAATTTTAATCCTCCGTGGTGTGTGTCTGGTGGGGCTGGTTGCCACCACCAGCCACCCACCACTGTAGCCACCACGCAGAAACTTTCCTTGCAATCTCTGAAGCTCCAGATTACGCTCCAAGTCCAGCAATCTGCCACTTTGCTGCACACCCCAAACTGCCTCTCCACACTAATGTTCCATGCTGGGAATGATCTAGCCCACTCACCCTCACCTATTGTTCCAGGAGAGCTGAGCTAAACGTCTATCCCATCCACCATCATGCTCCACCTCCTATGACTGCAAATTTCTATATGAAAAAAATGTTATTTAGTCCTTTGGGTAAATAACTAATAATGGGAATTCTGGATCTAAAGATAGGTGTACTTTTAGTTTTTTGAGATGATGCCATACTACTATTCATGGTTGTTGTACCAGTTTCTGGTCCCACCAATAATGAATGAGTGTTCCTTTCTCTCTGGATCTACACCAGCACCATTACTTTGTAACTTTTTAATGTGAGACATTCTTAGTGATGGAAGGTAATATCTCATTTTTTAATTTGCGTTTTTAATTTATCAAAGAAGAGATGGTGGCACATAGCTGAGTTCATCTCTAGGTTCTTCATTCTATTACATAGATCTATATCTCTATTTTTGTGCCAGTAGAAGACTGTTTCTATTACTGTTGACTTGTAGTATAACCTGAACTATGGTAAAATAATGACTCCATTTTTTTTGAAACAGAACTCATTCTTGTGTCCCAGATTAGAGTGCTGCGGCATCATCATAGCACACAGAAACTTCAAACTTCTGCACTCAATTGATTCTTCTTGCCAGAGCCATTAGAGGAGTGTTAAAGTCCCCATCTGCTGTAGGATATCATACTGTTAGGCCTATTAAGTTCCATTTCATAAATCTGGGAGCATTTAAGCTGTGTGCAGAAATATTTAGAAACAAAATGTCCTCCTTTTCTATTATTCCATTGACCAATAAGTAGGTAGTGAAAATCTTTGTCTTTCTTAACTTTAGTTATTTTAAATCCTCTTGTATCTGAACATAAGTTTGCAACCCCTCCTTTATTTTGATTTTCATTGGCCTATAATATTGATTTCAGCCCTCAGTGAGTCTTTTTTCCCCCCTATGAGTTTAGGTGTTTTTCCTGTAGTTTATCCAATTAGCCAGTCTGTGCCTCTTAAGTGGAAAATTCAAGAAATTTACATTTATTGAGCAAATTGATAAAAATTATGGAGTTCTATTCATCTTATTTAGTCAAAGTTCATCACTTAGTTTTATCATTTGTACCATTGTAGAAGCTAGATTTTGTCCTTTAGTTTCTGGGTTTTTACTCTGCTGGTTTTCAGTTGTGATGGTCAGTCTGTGTGGGTAATAGGTCTGCATATGTCCTGTAGAGTTGATCTTGTTTTGGCTGATTTCCTCAATGTCTGCATGTCAGTAAATGATTTGATTTCTCAACCAAATTTGAAGCTTATTTTAACAGGGTAAAGAATTCTGGACTGAAAATTGTTTTCTTTAAGAAGGTTAAAGGTAGATGATAGTTCTCCTCTGGCTTAAAATTTTTCAACTTAAAAATCTGCTGTCATTCTTAAGGATATGCCCCTGTAGGTCATTTGACTCTTTCTCTTAGCTGCTTGTGGAATTTTCTCTTTTGCCTTGACTTTCGGCAGGTTCATTACAATGTGTCTTGGAAATGCTCTGTTTGTGTTGAGATGACCCTGTGCTTGACATCCCTCTGAAAGGAGTGTGTTAGAATCTTTGGTGGTACTTAGTAAATTCTCATTTATGATATCCTCTAGTAGGGTTTCCATTCCTTTGGGATGTTCTTATTCTTCTTCAAGGATACCTATAATTCATATGTTTGAAGACTACGTGAAGTCCTATAATTCTCTCAGAGAGGACTTTGCTTTCACTCTCTTCTTTGCTTCCTCTTTCACTTCCTGGATTCACTCTCGAACATTATCCTATAGCTCTGACATTCTTTCTTCTTAACGGTCCAATTGATTATTGATTCTTTCCACTGACTTTTTATGTTACTTGAATGATTATTTCATTTCCTTAAGCTCCAAAATATCTATATCTATATCTATAACTATCTATCTATCTATCTATCTATCTATCTATCTATCTATCTATATATATTGCAGTTTTTGGCTGTGGCTGAGTTTGAACCCACCACCTTCGACTTATGGCATACTGGGTCGGCACCCTACTCTGAGCTACAGGTGCTGCCCTATCCTTTCTAATTTCTTCATGTCTTTGTCTTATTAAATGTGTCAGTTTCTGAATTTTTTTTTAGTTATTCTCCAATTTCCCTTAAATTCCCTTCTTTGTTTTTGCCATCCATATTTTAAATACCCTTTCAATCAATTCCATGAATTCTTTATAGGTTATATCCTGTGTGATAGCTACTTCATGATCTTTTATATGGAGTGATCTGTTAAAGATTTTCATGTTGCTGGAATTTTTATTTTTTCTTCCCATGAGTGTTTTATTCCATTCACTTCTTTGCTCTACTTTTTCCTTTCACTTCCTACCTCACTTTAAATTATCTTATCTCTTTGCTTAGGTGTTGAAGTGTTCTATGTGCTGGTCTTCCACTGCTCCCGACCTCCTTATTTGCTCCTGTTGTCCCCTGCTGTTTCTCCATGCTCCCAAAGTGATGTTCCTAGGAAGGGCATCACACCCAGTGTTGGCTGGAGTCCTCTCTCCATGGTCTCACCAGGAGTGACTGCTAATGATATGTCTCCAGCCAGACATCTTTCTCCCTCAACTGTTCATAATTTTTCACATGTGATACTTCCTGACACAATCTCCAGGATGAATCCTACACTTCCCCTTGCATGTCTCCCAGTAGATGATGTTTTCTCTCATTCCACCTTTCTCATTTCTTCTGCTTAAAACCATGCAATATGTTGAGGTTTTTTTTTCCATTTTCCATTATAAAATGTATCTTACCATTTAGTCTTTTCTCAGTGTCAGGGGATGATGGTCTTCCATTCTTTCCTCAATTTCTATTATTCACATTGCTTCCAAGATGACTGATAAAATTTCGCCTGTAAGGAAGGTTTGTTTGCACTTTTTATTCACACTTATTCTTATCTAATGAGTAAAGGATATAGCTGTTCACATCTTTCACTTCCATCATGCAAGATAATAACTTCTTCCACCATTTCTAGGAACTCTTTATAAATCTGTAACATCTACAGTACTGATAAGTTTGTTCCTCTCTTTCTAAGAACTTTGTGTATTTTAAAATAACTGTCAATTTTTCAAATTGAATAGGTGATTTATTCCTATAA
>CAUYRH010159044.1:0-45251 GCA_963574655.1 Perodicticus potto | reverse complement strand
GTTGTGGCGGGCACCTATAGTCCCAGCTACTTGGGAGGCGGAGGCAGGAGACTCGCTTGAGCCCAGGAATTGGAGGTTGCTGTGAGCTGTGATGCCACGGCACTCCATCCAGGGTGACAGCTTGAGGCTCTGTCTCAAAAAAAAAAAAAAGAAAAGAAATGATAGATTATTTTGGGAGTGGGACTCCTGCTGTCTTTATTTTCACTTCATGTCCACGTTTTGTTGTGTGAGGTGCTTCTCTTCACTAGTACCAGGAACGATGGGTCTCGTGCTGGAGGAGAGGGAGAGCCAGAAGCCATTCTCTGTATCCCCACTTTGTGTCACACCAGCCTGTGGGTGGTGTGGGGTGAAGTTGGTGACTGACTTGCCGTGGTTGCATGTGGAGCCCTTGATTTTAGGCACAGTGTCTTGTGTGGCATGTCACATCGTACGTGTGTCCTAGTCTGTTTTCTGTTGATTATCAGTTAGTGTCTGAAACTGGGGGATTTATAAAGAAAAGGAGTACCATTATGGAAGCTGAGAAGTCCAGCATTGAGGGGCCACATCTGGTGAGGCCTTCTTGCTGGTGAGGCCTCCCTGCAAAGTCCTGAGGTAGTGTAAGAATCACACAGAGAGGGGTCTGAGTGTGCTAGCTTGGCTTTCTTTCTCTTCCTAAAAAGCCATCAGTTCCCCTCTTGTGATGAGGTTTTAATCCATAAGTAGCCCAATCCATTCATGAGGGCAGATCCCAGGATTTCAGTTACCTTGCAGAGGCCCCACCTCTTAATACTGGTGGTGAATAAGTTTCAACATGAGTTTAGGGGTGAGGGGACATTTAAACCATAGCAATATAGGCTGGGTGCAGTGGCTTTTGCCTATAATCCTAGCAGTCTGGGAGGCCGAGGCAGGTGGATTGCCTGAGCTTACCGGTTCGAGATCAGCCTGAGCAAGAACGAGATCCTGTTTCTAAAAATAGCCAGGCGTGTGGTGGGCGCCTGTAGTCCAGCTACTTGGGAGGCTGAGCCCAAGAGTTTGAGGTTGCTGTGAACTGTGATGCCACAGCACTCTACCAAGGGTGATAAAGTGAGACTCTGTCTCAAAAATAAATAAATAAATAAATATAAAACCATAGCAATATGGGAGTGGTGCAGTTTTAAAAATATTTCTCAAGGGTATATCCTTTCAGATGTTGAAAACCCAGCAGTTTTTCTGAAGAATGGATTTGATTTCATAAACTTAAGGTAAAACATAGGCATATGGCATGAATAGTAGAAGATGGCTTTGCAACGTGTAATATTTTTTCACACTTCCGTGTCCCAAATAGGAAACCTTTGTAGCTTGGGTGTTATCAGCAGAATGTCTTAAAATTTGAAATGAAACAAGGTAAACTTAAGGCTTGACTTTGTTTAAACTATGGTGGGAAAATGTAGAATTAAAAGTTGGCAACTAGGAGAAGAACTTAATAACAACAAAACCAGAAAAGGATATTTGAATGATGCACTCTTTGCTTTTCACAATGCTTATTCTTTGTGACTTTAATACTCTTTTCAGAGGTTGAAAATAATTTTTTTGCTATTGTTTGCTTACTCTGAAGTAATAAATATTAATATTCCAGAGGAAGATTCTGAAGTGAACCTAACATAAGGTATAGACTTTGTTAACTTATGTTCTGCCTGCCCTTTATATTTCAGGCTTGGGATGATGTCATGCGTAAAGAAAAACCTAAAGAGGATGCGTATGAGTATAAAAAGCGTCTAACCTTAGACCACGAGAAGAGTAAGTTGAGCCTTGCTGAAATTTATGAACAGGAATACCTCAAACTCAACCAGGTAAGGGAGCCTCAACGGCGAAACCATTCTTACTAAAGAAGTAGAAGTAGAGAACGAGGCCTTTTTTTTCTTTTTTCTTTTCCTGACTGTTGAAGTCATGAAACAAATCTCAAGGTCTTTGTCACTCGTTGACTGAGAACATGCTGGGAACAGGAGTTTATATGGTAATAATCCCACTGAGTGTGAGGGGTTGGGAGGTTGCAACTAATTACTAACTTCCCAGCAATTATCGTGGTAGTGCTACAATTTAAAAATCATTCCTTATTGGTATTTTTACGTTCCTGACATTTTATATGATTACGAATTCATTTTGATTTTGACATCTGTGTTTTCTTATACTTAAATTCAAAAAGAAGTCTCTGGTTAACCATCAGGATGAGGTCATATTCCCAACAATATTATATTCCAATATGATAATTGAATTACTCTTTCACATTTGATTTATTGGGAATTTGGTCAGTATGTGCTTAGGGAAGAGATGACATTTTTATTCTGTGAAAGCCACTTAAGATTCCCTTTGGGGCTCGGTGCCTGTGGCTCAGTGCGCTAAGGCACCAGCCACGTACACCTGAGCTGGCGGGTTCAAATCCAGCCGGGGCCGCCAAACAAAAATGACGGCTGCAACCAAAAAATGGCCGGGTGTTGTGGCGGGCGCCTGTAGTCCCAAGCTACTTGGGAGGCGGAAGCAGGAGACTCGCTTGAGCCCAGGAATTGGAGGTTGCTGTGAGCTGTGATGGCACAGTACTCTATACAGGGTGACAGCTTGAGGCTCTGTCTCAAAAAAAAAAAGATTCCCGTTGGATTTTGTTAATGAATGCTACTGATGCAGCAACAGCAGTCAGTGACTGGAGGCCTCTGTGAAGTTGAAGAACTGAAAAGATTTGAAGTAAAGATTTTTCTTCTTGACTGTCTTGAAACCCAAGGTTATGTGCCCAACTTCATTTTATATCTGTTGAACTTCTCCTGGCTACTTTATAGGACAAATATTTGGCAACCATGAGAGTTAAAATATAAAGACGTGATGCCACAGCTGGTGCTAGGTCTGTAAACATTAGTTTACATCTTCTTCACAAGGCAACAGCCAGTTCAGAAGTTTTGTATATGGACTTGGGCTCTGGTGTATTAATTAGCTGGATTAATTCTATAAGCAAGAAGATGGTGGACAGACAACCCATGACGGAACCCTCACTCATAGTTGTGCGTGTAATGTGGATCAGAGAAATGCTATCAGATAATTGATTTCACAGATACTATTACTTAGGATGAAGTAAGAGGACGTGTATAAGAGTCCTTAGAATCTAGGTGGATATTCGGGATTTTATGACAGCTATATGAACACTTTAATGATCTTTCTTTCTTTTTTTTTTTAATTTCTTGTTGGCATGAGATTTACATAACATAAAATTAACTATTTTTAAATGAACAATCAGGAGCATTTATTTAGAGCAGTGTTGTGCAACCACTGCCTTTAGTTCTAAAGCAGTTCACCATCCCAGAACAAAACCCCATACGCATTAAGCAGTTGTTCCCCATCACTCCCTTGGCTCAGCCCCTGACAGTCACCAATCTGCATGTGGATTTGCTTAGTCTGGATAATTCATATAAATGGAATTAAACAATATGTGGCCTGTTGTCGTCTTCTTTTTTTTTGAGACAGAGTCTCACTTTGTTGCTCAGGTGTGAGTGAGGGAAGCTTCAAGCTCCTGGCTCAAGTGACCCTTCTGCCTCAGCCTTCTGCGTAGGTGGGATTATAGGCAGGCTCTCCTGTGCTCAGTGCATTTTTAAAGGTTTTTGGAGAGATAGGGGCCGGCTATGTTGCTCAGGCTGTTTTTAAACTCTTGACCTCAAGTGATCCGCCTTTCACCTCAACCTCCCAAAGTGCTGGGATTACAGGTGTGAGCCCCTGTGCCTGTCCTAACATGTGACCTTTAGTGTCTTAACTTCTTCCCCGTAGCATGTTTTCAAGATTGTGACATGCATTAGTATTTTATTTCTTTTTAATGGTTGGACAGTATTCCACTGCATGTATATACCACATTTATTCATTCATAGGCATTCGAGCTATTTCCTGTCTTTTGGCTATTGTGAATAATGCTGCATACATGTATTTGAGTATGTAGTGGGGTTTTTTTGTTTTGTTTTGTTTTTTGAGACAGTCTCTCACTCTGTTGCGCATGCTAGAGTGCTGTGGTAGCTGGGACTATAGGTGCCGGCTAATTTTTCTATTTTTAGTAGAGATGGGGTCTTGCTGTTGCTCTTGCTCAGGCTGGTCTTGAATTCCTGAGCTCAGGTGATCCTCCCACTTGGCCTTCCAGAGTGCTGGGATTACAGGTGTGAGCCACCACACCTGGCCTGCGTACCTGTTTTCAATTCTCTTGGGTATATGCCTAGGACTGGAATTGCTGGTCATAATGATCATTCTCTGTTTAATTTTTTTTTTTGCAATGTTTGGCTGGGGCCGGGTTTAAACCCACCACCTCCGGTATATGGAGCCAGCACCCTACTCCTTTGAGCCACAGGCACCGCCCTCTCTGTTCAGCTTTTTGAGGAGCAGCCGAGCAGTTGCCAAGGTGGCTGCATGGTTTCACATTCCCACCAGCAATGCAGAAGGGCTCCAGTCTCTCCATATCGGCACCCTTGCTTTTCATTACTTGCTGTGTTCCCTTTTTGTTTTTTCTTGTTATACCTATCTTAGTGGGAACAACTGGTTAGTTCTTAACAGAGGCAAATACCAAGGGAATTAACTTGTAAGTTCTAAATGTTAGGCATATGGTTGCTCACTTCCTGCCATTTGGTGTCTGTGGTGGTGTCTGAAATTGAAACAAATCAATTGAATGCAAATCCTATCTTTTCTTGGGTAGGTGCTGGTGTGATCATGGTACTGATACCATTTTGCCTTTGAAATGTTTCTTTGTGGCGGAAGCCTTGGTGAAAAGAAATTGGGAATATCCTCGTTGACTTTTAGTGTTTTGTCCTGTGATATATATTAAGCTGTTATGGTTTGATGTTGTTGAACTTAATTCCTAAGCAAAAAACAGAAGAAGAAGAAAATCCAGAGCATGTAGAAATTCAGAAGATGATGGATTCCCTTTTCTTAAAATTGGATGCCCTCTCAAACTTCCACTTCATCCCTAAACCAGTAAGTGTGTAGTAGTCACCTATAAAACTAGATCTTTATTTGTCATTAGGGTGCACACCTGCCGGAATTTCCTATAAATTACAGGCAGTGTCTCCCTGAGGAAGGCTCACTCTGGTCCCATGACAACTCTGCCCTCCCCTGCTGACCCAGGTCTCCACGGGGCCCTAGTAGCCCGTTAGCCACAGAGACCCCTTCCCTCTCCTCCTTAGTCCTCTGCTGGACACATGCAGCTCTCTGTACCTGGCCTTTATTGACTACCTGCTGTGTGCCTTATTAGGTCCTTTTCATACATTCACTCTTCATGCACAGAACACTGAGGCAGATGTTACTCAGTCCATTTTACAGGGGAGGAAACTGAGATTTAGGAGATGAGAGATTAAGAACTAACTCCCCCATGCTTTCTCCATTGCTTATGGTGCCTTTGCCAGGCCTGTAGTCCCAGTGCTTCCCCTCTGCTGCTGCCACTCGGACGCAGCTCAGCAGCTGCCTGCTCCACGGAGCTGCGTCTCCCCCACACCTTCTGCGGACCCGTAAAACATGCTTGTGCTGTCCTTCTAGTACTTGCTCACTTCCTGCCATTTGGTGTCTGTGGTGGTGTCTGAAATTGAATGTCAGGCTTTGAGGACTAGTCTAGAAGTCAGAACCTGAGTCTAACTTTGCTCCTAACTAGCTTTATGATGTAGGCAGATTGCTTCACATTTCATCCGTGCAGAAGTGGTTTCCAGGATACTTTTTGATTAGATGATGGTAGGTGATTTTTCCAGTATTTGTTTTCTTAAACCAGTAAGCTTCTCTCAGCTGTTTGCTGTTTTGTTCTGTAGACGGGGTCTTGCTCTGTTGTCCAGGCTGGCCAAGCGATCCTCCCACCTGAGCCTCCCAAAGTGCTGGGGTTACAGGTGTGAGCCGCTGTACCCAGACTGTGAATGTGTGTTTCTAATCAAGTTGTAATTGCTTAAGAGTAAGTTTTGATGACAGGAACCATCTTTTATTCCCAAGTGCCTAGCAGGGATAAGCAGATGAAGGGATGAGTGGATTTCTCAGCTCCTTTTGGCCAGCAGGTCTTCCTGTGAAAAAGTCTCACTGATGTGAAGGGCATGAGCCCTGCTGGGGCCCAGCCAGGCTCTGTGGGATCCGGCTGTTCCTGCCCCTGTATCTCCCTGGCTTGCTACTCCCAGCCACGGTGACTGCTGGTGCCTTCAGTCAGCTGAGTCTCTTCCTCATACCTTGCTGGGTTCTTTCTCAGGCCCAAAAGGCTGCATATGGCCGGTTCTGTAGTGCTCAAGGTAGATGCCTCCCCGCTCCTCACAGACTCCCTTGGCCCTTTAGGAGGCCCTTCCCTCCTCCCTGAATGTGTCACTGGCCCGGCCTCTTTCCCACGGAGCACCATGGCACACACGTGGTTCTTGGCTGCTTGTTCCTTGCTCCCCACTTGTCCTCAAGTGGCACGGGACATACAGCTGTCCCATTCCTTCCAGTTGCTCTAGGCCGTGGCCCAACATGGGGAAGCCCTCAGGCAGTGCTTGGAGTCTTGGGAAGTGAAGGAGTGAATGTGTTTGTGGCTATGTGCCCCAATTTCAAAGCCTTTCTTACTTTTTTTCTCTGAGAAAATGTGGAATTGCTGGTATAGGTTCCTCTTGGTGCTACTTTTTCACATTCAGGTTGGTGTTTCATACCTCGTCTCTATAGGTAGCATTTCCCTATCAGCAGCCATCATTTTTTTGTTTTTTCTTGGACAGTCTCTATTTTCTCCATGTTTCTTTCTAAATTGAAGAATGGAACACAGTGTTCCTAATAATCAGCAGTAGACGGGGTTGCTCAAGAGCAGGCACCTACGTGGCAAATGGGAGTAGTACAGGAAGAGATGAAAGAATTGGTGTTTGAAGATGAGAGAAATGTTATGAGAAGGTGTAGAAATAAATGCTTTGGGAATAATTTTGAGACAGAAGAGCTGAGATTCTGGAGACACCTGTGCTGTCCCCCAGCACTGCTGTCATTTTAGTCAGCTTAAGACTGTGGCTGTCAACACATCTAAACTCGTAAATAAGCAACATAAAATATTTTATACGTTATACTTTAAATTAATATGTTCAGAATTAAAACGTCTTATGTTAGGACCACTTCTGACTTCTCCTCAAATGTATGGTCTCTTTTCCAGCCTGTACCAGAGATTAAGGTTGTGTCAAATCTGCCAGCCATCACCGTGGAGGAAGTGGCCCCAGTGAACGTTAGTGATGCGACTCTGTTGGCCCCAGAGGAGATCAAGGTAAGAAGCCAGTGCTGAGACATTAGGTGTGTGTTCACAAGTTAGTTGATTATAATGAGCTGTTATTACGAGGTATGGGTTTGAGAACTAGAAGAACAGTTTTTAAACATTCAATGTCAGTATCTTGTTATAATTCAGTCTGAGTAGTAGTAGTGATGTTAGGTTTAAAATGAATTGCTCCTGTTTCATATATGCTAGCAATACCTAATATCAGCATGTTCCCCCCAATTTTATCTATGTAATGCTTGTGAATAACAGAATTTAGAGGCCAGGCATGGTGACTTATGCCTATAATCCTAATACTCTGGGAGGCTGAGGCCAGGAGGATTGCTGGAGCTCAGGAGTTCAAGAATAACCTGAGCAAAAAAATAGAAAACTAAAAATAGAAAAACTAACCAGATGTGGTGGTGGGTGCCTATAGTCCCAGCTACTTGGAAAACTATGGCAGGAGTATTGCTCGATCCCAGGGTTTGAGGTTGCAATAAGCTGTGATGACGCCATTGTACTCTAACGGGAGTGACAAAGCAAGATTCTGTCTCAGAAAAAAAAAAAGAGGGATCTAGAATAGAGCATTAGGACACTGGAAGAAGTTGGTTATATCAAATGCATGCAGTTCCCTGCCTCATGAACACTGAAGCTCATGCTTTTCACAGTAACAGTGGTTTCTGCCGGGCCGTGGCCTGCTGGCTGGTACAGAGCAGGGGGCTGTTTTTTCCTCCTCAACTTGCTTTGCTACATCTGCATCCACCCTGGTGTCAGAGTCTCTGCCCTCTCAGAGCAGGAGACTGCCCTGGCAGGGTACCTGGCAGCTAAGGAGAAAAGAGAGAAAATTGACCCTCACTGGAGCAGTGTTCCCTTCTTTCCCTGTGTTCCTTGGCCTCTGGCATGTCTCTGAAGGCCACGCTGTAGTCCCAATTCTGTAGAGGGCTTCTGTGGTGCTGTAGGCTTGAGGACCCAGCTTTGTACACTGCAAGTTTGTGCTGTCAAAAAAGCATTCCAGATTGTAAAGAGCTGAGTTACCGCAGCTCTGTGGAACGCAGGTGGGGATTGCTATCTGCTTCCTCGCTCGCTTCACCATAGGCTACAGCCCACTGGCTGCCTGCAGTGCCCTTTCTTCTATTCCAGTTAACAGTAGTCTGTTGGTGGCTGTTTTTTTAATAGGAGAAAAATAAAGCTGGAGATATAAAAACAGCTGCTGAGAAAACAGCTACAGACAAGAAACGAGAACGGAGGAAAAAGAAATACCAAAAGCATATGAAAATAAAGGAAAGGGAGAAGCGGAAAAAACTGCTTGAAAAGAGCAACCCAGAACAAGCAGGGAAATACACCAAAGCTGTAGCTCTAGAGAAGATAAAACAGTTGACCCGAACTGGCAAAGCTTCTTTAATGAAGGTAAGGGCAAGGGGAGGAAAACTGCCGGAGGGGTCTGGGGGAATGGCAAGCGTTGGGTGTATCTGCTGCACTGGAATGTTTGGGCCAGCTGGCAGCCCACCTGTGGAGGGGCGAGGCTCACTGCTGGAATTGCAGCCTTAAACACTCCTGAGTTTTCACATAGGGCCCTGGCAAAAACTTGGGTCCTGGCAGCGGTTTTTCTTACACTTTCTTCTTTGTTAAATGATAAGAGCATTGAAGCAGTATAGAAGGTATAGACTGTATCTATGCTAACTGATAACAGTTTTCTGTAATTCTATTCCTTTTCATATTTATGTTTTTATACATTGTTGTCATCATATATTTTTGGCTTTTCACTTATAAGCAGATTTTTATAGCGTGAGCATGTATTGTTTTTAATTGTAGGATGAAGGTAAAGACAAAGCCTTAAAGTCATCTCAAGCATTCTTTTCTAAATTACAAGATCAAGTAAAAATGCAAATCAATGATGCAAAGAAAACGGAAAAGAAAAAGAAGAAAAGACAAGATATTTCTGTTCACAAATTAAAGCTGTAATATATTTTGAAAATAATGTAAATATTAATATGTGATCTTATATTTTGTCATTGTCCTGTTTATAATAAAATTCTTGAGAGCCTTTCTTTGCAATGGTGGCTGATATTTGGGAATTCCATGTTGTGAAAAGACATACTCCTGCTCAATTTGGAAAACCCATCTGATTTTTGTGGGGCTCTCCAGGCACCCTGAGCTGATCCTGGTATGCTATAGCCACGGCCCGGGCCCGAGTGAAGTCTGTGCCAGCTTGTGCACATGGGCTGTGAGCAAGAGCGGGGCTGAAAGGGGCACAGAGCCAGCCATGCCACTCACAACAACTGTACACTGGGAAGGTCCTTGCTCTTTGGGGTCCTGATCTTTCATGGCTCATCATCATTTCGTAGAACAGTGGCACTTCACTCAAGTGAAAGTTCTACTTAGGGAATTGAACTCATGTCACATAAGTAAAGGCTTAGTGTAGGTTATAGAGTACCATCCATATTCAGCTGCAGAGAGGACAGGTGTGACCTGGAAGTGAATCTAGACATGATAGACGCTTGGGGAGACAGACTGACACCTATAGAGTCGTCACTGATCACCAGGTGCTCATTGTTACGACCTCCTCATCCAGGGAAGCTTGCCTTTTATCTGATGGGAGCTCATGATCCCTTGAAGGAAAAGCATTGATCCTTATTCCAGGTGGATAGAAAATGAGGACTAAAAGTCTGCTAAAGCAACAAGGAAGGCCCTTCTGTTTTTTTATCACAGTGGCCACCCTGCAATCCTGTTAGAGAAGCTGACTGGTGCAGAGTTGGTGGAGGCAAGGGAGAAGTGGCCTGTACAGGGCTAGATGAAGCACCTGTTGTCTGGTCGTTTTAGTCTCCTTGTGCTATTATAACAAAATACCTGAGACTGGGTAATTTTTTTTTTGAGACAGAACCTCAAGCTGTCACCCTGGATAGAGTGCTATGGCATCACAGCTCACAGCAACCTCCCAATTCCTAGGCTCAAGCGAGTCTCTTGCCTCTGCCTCCCAAGTAACTGGGACTACAGGCACCCGCCACAACTCCCGGCCATTTTTTGGTTGCAACCGTCGTTGTTTGGCAGGCCCGGGCTGGATTCGAACCTGCCAGCTCAGGTGTACATGGCTGGCGCCTTAGCCCGCTGAGCCACAGGCGCCGAGCCAAATTTTTTAACCTAGAAATTTATATTTTACAGTTCTGGAGGCTGGGAAGTCCAAAGTCAAGGTGCCAGCAAATTCAGTGTCCTATGATAGTTGCTTTCTGTTACAAGCTGGTACCTTTCTGTTTTGTTAGAGGTGGAAGAACAAAAAGGTGCCAAACTTCTTCAAACTCTTTAAAAAAGTTTTTTTATTTGATTTTTCTTTGGAGATGAGCCTCTTACTCTGCTGCCCATACTGGAGTGCAGTGGTTAGATCGAGGCTCGCTCTAATCTTGAGCTTACAGGCTCAAGCCATCCTCCCACCTAAGCTTCCCAAGTAGCTGAGACTACCCATTCCCCTCACACACCAAGAAGTCTGGCTGTTTTTTTAATATTCTGTAGATTCTTGCCTTAAACTCTTGGCCTCAAGGGATCCTCCCACCTCAGCCTTCCAAAAAGCTGGGATTACGGGTGTAAGCCATTGCACCCAGTTCTCAAGCCCTTTTATGAGGGGGATAATGTCATTCGTGAGGGCTCTGCCTTAATGTTTTAATCATTTCTTAAATTGCTCACCTCTTAATACATTGGTCATTAAGTCTAAAATCTCACATAAACACCCTAAGGATAAGATTCAAGGTATGATTTGTCCTGAAGTCAAATTTCCCTAAATACGGTGGTGGGACGGGCATGAGATAGATATTCCCATCCCAAAAGGGAGAGTGAGGAAAGAAGGAAAGGGTCCCAAGTAAGTCCAAAACCCAGCAGAGCAGAGAATTGCAAATCTCAAGGATAATCTTTGACCCCACATCCTGCGTTCCAGTCACACTGGGGTGAAGGTTAGGTCCCCCAGGCTCCAGGTGGTCCCACCCTCATGGCCTTACTATCTCAGCCCACGTCGCCCCTCCCCCAGGTTGGATTTCCATGCTTGTAGCTCTCCTGAGCTGATGTGAATACTGGTGACTATAGACCCAGGGTCTCAGGGGCAGCCTTGTGCCAGTGACTCAGCTGGGGACATCCTACCAGGGGATCTGTAGTGGCCCCAATCCCATGGCTCTGCTCAGCATTGCCACCCCTGGGGCAGTTCTCTGCCTGCATCTGACCCCCCACCTCCCTTGGTCTTCTGGATGTCAGGCCTGCATTCCTCTTCCTGCGCCACTTCTGTCTCCTTGGCTGGCTCCTCACTGTCCCACCTTTTGTCACTGAAGCACTCGGTCTTCTGACCTTTCAGTTCTCCATCTACCGTCAATCCCTGGTCTTACATAGTAATACCATTTAAACTCTGACAACTTCCAAATTTTTATTTCCAGCATGACCTGACTTGATTAATAAATTCAAGTGTCTTTTATTTCCAAGGATGTCCAAGTGGTGACTCAAACTTACATGTCCAAAGTGAAGTCCTTCCCCTCCCTTCCCTGTCCCTGTCTTGCCAGTTGCCAGGTCAAAGGCCTCAGCGTCCCCACGACTCTTTTCTTGCACCTTATCTCCTTCACCAGAGCAACTCCTGTTGGCGCTGTCCTCTAAGTATATCCAGAATTTGACCACTCACTAGCGATTGCAACACCAGCACCCTGACACACACATCGTCCTCTCTCCTTGGACTCCTGCTTCAGCCTTCTGTTTTTCCTGTTCCCTCTCCTTTCCTCCTTGTGCACCTGCACCCCATCATCTGTTCTTAGTGCAGCAGACAGAATGGGCCTTTTGGAGCTTTACATCTTCCCTCTTTCCATCAAAGTCACAAATCAGCCACTTGTTTTGTAAGTAACTTTTATTGGGACACAACCACACTCATTTTTCACATACCACCTGTGTCTGCTTTTACACGCTGATGGGAGTGTTGGCTAGTTTTGACAGAGACTACCTGGTCTGTAATAGTTACTACCTGGCCCTTACAGAGACTTGCTGAGCCTTGTCCTACCACATCTTGCCCCAGGGCTGTCTCTTTCGATTCATTTCTGCTCTTCTGGCCTCTTTGAAGTTCTTAGAGTGTGGTAGACAAGCTCCTGGCTCTATATGGATCATTGCTGTTTCCTGATGTCTTCTCTGAAACATCCACACTCTTAACATCCCTCAGGCCTGCTCAAATATCACCTCTTTAGTGATACCTTTACCACTCTTTCAAATTGTAATCCCCCCACCCTAAGATATTTCTAGCTTTATTTATCTTCTACTGGCTCAGTGCCTGTGGCTCAGCGGGCTAAGGCGCCAGCCACGTACATCTGAGCTGGCGGGTTCGAATCCAGCCCGGGCCCGCCAAACAACAATGGTGGCTGCAACCAAAAAAAAAAAAAAAAAAAAAAAAATGGCCGGGCGTTGTGGCGGGTGCCTGTAGTTCCAGCTACTTGGGAGGCTGAGGTAGGAGACTTGAGCCCAGGAGTCGGAGGTTGCTGTGAGCTGTGATGCCACAGCACTCTGTCCAGGGTGACAGCTTGAGGCTCTGTCTCAAAAAAAAAAAAAAAAATTTACCTTCTACTTCACTAAACACAGAGGCTGCTTTCTTTTCAAGGAAAAAATATTAAAACTGTATTAAAATAGTCATACTCAATTGACTTCTGCAATTACAAGAGATAACAAGATACAATATAACAAATGTTATTGGCATATAATTTTAATGGTTTCTTAAAATGTGTGTATATTTTTGGCACCCTCTGTACTTTTTATAATTTTTTTTAATTGAGACAGAGTCTCATGTTGTTGCCCTTTGTAGAGTGCTGTGGCATCACAGCTCACAGCAAGCTCAAACCCTTGGGCTTAAGCGATTCTCTGGCATCAGACTCCCAATTAGCTGTGACTATAGGCACCTACCATAATGCCCAGCTATTTTGTTGTTGTTGTTTAACAGGCCTGGGCTGTGTTGGAACTCACCAGCCCTGAAGCATGTAGCCAGTGACCTAACCTCTGAGCTATGGGTGCCACCTATTTTTTATCTTTTCTTTATTTCCCCAACTAGAATGTATCTTTCATGAAGAGGGGATTGCCCACACCCCCAACCCTCTTCACCACTAAGGGCTCATTCTGTTCACTGTCATGTGTCTTCATCATCTACAAAATAGTACCTGGAATGAGGAAGGAACTCAACATATCCATGTTGATGAATTCCCTGTTCATGCCTTTTTTTGCTTTGTTTTGTTCACTGACTCATGCACTTCTTTTTTTGTTTGTTTTTTTGTTTTTGTTTTTGAGACAGTCTAACTCTGTTGCCCAGGATAGAGTGCAATGACGTCATAGTTCACAACAACCTCCAACTCCTGGGCTCCAATGATCCTCCTGCCTACTACTCCCAAGGACTGGGACTACAGGTGCCCATGACAACGCCTGGCTAGTTTTTCTATTTTTAGTAGAGATGGGGTCTTGCTCTTGCCCTCACTGGTCTTGAACTCCTGAGCTCAAGCAACCCACCTGCCTCGGCCTCCCAGAGCGCCCAGATCACAGGCGCCAGCCATGGGGCCTGGCCTCTTGCACTTGTTCAATGCATATTTATGAATAATTACACAGTGCTAGCCACTGTTGCAGTCAATGGTGATTTTACGGTAAAAGATAATAAACAGGGAGTACCTGATCTCAAAATTACTTTCTAGGTCATCCATGGGCATGCTGGAACCAGTTGGTCTCAATGTTCCAGCAGTGATTGCTAATTTTTCAACTCTTAAACATAACTGTTACCAAAAGTTAAATTATATAACCTGGCAAAATATATTAAAAACAAAAGTAATAAGTGCTCAAGACTCATCACACCCTAACTACTACATTTTATCATTTTCTTGCTTCTGAGGTCATTTACACAGATGTATCCGATAACTGGTGATCGATCAGTACAGTCTTTTGGAAAGTCCAGCCCCATATCCAGCCGACCCTCCCGCTGACTCTCAGGAGTTTATTCAAGTAGAGTTCACGTTGTCTTCGAGTTGGTGATAGAAGTTGCCCCTGTCTTCTCCCAGGAGGCTGTTTGCTCCTCCAGCAAACAGGTGCCCAGGTAGAATGCTCAAGTTTGCCACCGACTGGGGACGGGATCCCATCAGAGTGCGCAGCCGCAGAGACGGCGCGCAGGGCGGCCGGCAGCTCCCAGCTCCCCGGCCACCGGCGCGGCAGGAGATCGATCACTCGAGTCTCACTCGCTACGCCTGTGGACTCGGGACTCGAGGATCGGCTGGGAATGCCTGCGGGCGCGGGGCGCGCGGAGCCGGGTGGGAAGCGCGGGCTCCGGGGCCCTGAGGAACCGAGGGAGTGAGGAGGGGACCGCGCGTCCTGCGAGGGTGGAGGCCGGGCCGGGCTGGGCTCGTGGCCGGGGTCGCGGCGGCTGCGGGGCCCTGAGGGACCGAGGAGAGAGGAGGGGACCGTGCGCGCAGCGAGGCTGAGGCGCGGCCGGCCCTGGCCCGGGGCGCGGTGGCGGCGTCCGCGCGTGCGCAGCGTTTCCTCGGTGCGGGCCTCTGGGGCAGAGTCCTGGATACGCGCGAACGGCCACCACCTCACCCGGAGAATAGACCCTGGTGCAGCGGGCTGGAACAGTCAAATTTACCTATTTAAAAACGAGTAGTTTAGATCGTAAAGATGTCTTAGAAATCACCCTCGCAAGTCCAGCGGCTTCCTCTTACGGCAGGGAACGCGCAGAAATCGCGTGCGGAGCGGGTCGCAGAGCCTTGGCCTCGCGTCCCAAGCCCGAGGTTGTCTCTGCATCCCGGTAGATGCTGTTGCTCCATGTTAATAGAATTTTTTTCCCCTCTTCTTGAATTCATAAAAATGTTTCTAATACGTATGTGTTTCATTTTGTAGGAAGAAGAAATTGTCTAAGCGAATAATATGAGGCCAAATAGAATGTCACTGTTGGTTATTACAAGTCAAGGAAGTAGGGGTAAACCATTGCTGCCTTTCACTTGAGATCGCCTTTGTGTTACTCTTGGGAACACCGAATTTTTCTTATATTCATGATGTCGGAAGGGAAATCTCCTGACAAAAAAAGGCCTCGGAGAAGCTTATCAATCAGCAAGACTAAAAACAAAGCATTCAATTCTATAATTTCATATTTTAGCAATGCACCACCTGCTAAACTTGCTTGCCCCATTTGTAGTAAAATGGTGCCAAGATATGACTTAAACCAGCACCTTGATGAAATGTGTGCTAACAATAAAGGTGATCCAGTGCAGGTTCACTTAATGAATTTAAATACGTCCACTGTAGATTTAACCAGTACTGTCTTAGACGATGTAACACCCGAGAAGTCATCACCACGGAAGACACATTTAACTCCTGGCCAAAGCGAGTCAACAAAAATGGGCATAAAACAGCAGACCAGTCCCTACTTTAAAAGTACTGGTGGTTTGATGTGCAAGAATCAAGATGAAGTGAGAGATAATACTGTGAAAATAATTTCTTTGGGAAGCCTGTCATCTAAATTGTCCAGAAAATACACAAAGGCAAAAAAATCATTAGATGAGAATGAGAAATTTGTCAGTCTTAGTCCACAGAGTTATAAATCCACAGTTGATAGGAGCCTGGTTGATAACTGCTCAGAAATTGAGGACATGGTTCAAATTTTGGAAAATAGTTCTCAAAAGGAAAACATGTTTACATGTGATTCTCCAAAGGAAGAGAGTACTCCTGAACACATAGTAAGCAGTAAAATGGAAGCTGAAAGCCAAAAGGTTACCCAGGAATGTGGGAAATCAGCTCTCACCCCTGGCTTCTCAGATAATGCTCCCATCTTATTTTCACCAGATTTAACTCTTGGGAATAAATTAAAGTGTACTTCAGAAGACAGCCTTATAAAGCAAGAGAGTATCCAAGGTGTGGATGGTAAAAGTGTTGAGAAATGTGAGGCATGTAGTTGTGAAGAAGTAAAAATGACTATTGCTTGGGAAGCTAAAACACAGCCATCACATTCAGAAGTGGAATCTCATACTTCTACAAATGATGCTTCTAATTGGAGTAATGTTGAACAGCTTCCTCTGAAAGGTGACAATGGCTTAAAGAATGATACCACTTGCAGTATTCCTTTGTGGCAAGAGTCAAGGTGTGATGGTCCTGGTCATCCATACTACCTTAGGAATTTCCTTATGGTGCTGAAAGCTGTACTTGAGAATGAAGATGATAGGATGCTCTTTGATGAACAGGAGAAGGGAATTGTAACTAAATTTTATCAATTGTCAGGTATCTTAAGTTTATTTGCTTTTGAGTTTTTGTTTCTCATTTGCTGTCTTGATTTGAGTGTGTTGTGATGGGCAGTAATTTGATGACCACAAGGAGTCACTGTGGTGTTGTGAGTCCTCTATGGGAGTGCTTATGGGAGTCTGAGCCACTACAAGGTTTGTGTTCAGAAGGATACTCCCATAAAAGATGAGATTTTGTGCCTAGTGACGGCTGTACTTTGGTTAAAATGGAAGCAGCTATTTTCTCTTTATAGCTGTATTTGGTGGTTGTAAACAGCCTTTTCCAGATTACAAAGATGCAGTGTGACTTAGAAAAGTATACTTTGCATTTTGAGCATGTAATCAGGCTTACTGATGGTTGTTTTGTTATGTTCACACACCATTTCCTCAAAAAAATAAACAGTAGAATAAAAATACAAGAAAGAAATGAACCAAGCTGAGGCATATTTTCTGTACCCAAACAATGTTTTAGATTTATGGACTTCGCTTTTTAAAGACAGGGTGTGGAGGAAATGGAAACTTTCAGGCTTAAATCGGTTCATTTAAAAACGTTAGTCTGTTGCCTCAAGTCCTTGGCAGCCACTGGTGGCTCTAAACCAGTAGCGTAGTTTTAGAGTGAAAGCCACCTTTGTGTCATGCACTGTTAATCCAGAGGGCCATCATGGCTGTGGGGAACTGAGTCTGCAAGGTAGGAAAAACTTACATGGTGGCCACATTGTCCTCTCATAAAACAGTCTTGACTCCACAGCAGATGAAAAAAAGAAATACCCCAAATATTATTAGTAATGTTTAAGATAAAGACTTTTGTTTGATATTTACACAGTGGAATTGTGGTATTCCTTGTATTGCTTTTTAACACGTGAGTGCTACTTTTCTGGGCACAGCTGTGTGAAGCATCAGCACAGCTTCCATCTCTACTTGGGCTGGTTGCACCAGAAGGTGGATGTAATACTATCACACTGACTCCTCACCGTGTTCACAGATCTTTACTGATGGAATTCATGCAGGTGTTTGAGTGGCTGGTGGCTCTGTGCTTCCATGTAATTGAGAAGTAGGAAGTTCCCCTCATGCACACTCTACATATCCTGTGTCTGGCTTCCCTGGGAGAATCATGTACACCATGTCTATGTTTTAGTGCGGTGATTCATGCCTGTCATCCCAGCACTCTGGGAGGCTGAGGCAGGAGGATCCCTTGAGCTCAAGAGTTCAAGGCCAGCCTGAGCAAGAGTGAGACCCCGTCTTTACTATAAAATAGCTGGGTTTTGTGGCAGGTACCTGTAGTCCCCGCTACTCAGGAGGCTGAGGTAAGAGGATTGCTTTAGCCAGGAGTTTGATGTTGCTGTGAGCTGTGATACTATGGCACTCTAGCCTGGGGCAACAGAGTGAGACTATCTCAAAAAAAAAAAAAAAAATACTGCAATTGGTTTAAAAACATTTCAGATTAATTTGAGGGTACGTACCATTAGGTTACATAGTTTGCTTTTGTAAGGCTGTTGTCCAAGTTGTTGTGTCCTTCACCTAGGAAGTGTGCCATACACATGTGCAAAGTACCGGTTGGACAGGAACTCACCCAACCCCTTCCCTCTCTCTATCCTGAGTAAATTTGAGTTTTTCTGTGATGTGAGCAGGTAGTTGTTAATATACTAGTTATAATTTAGTACTAAGTACATGTGGTTATGCCTTTTTAAAGAAAAATATTTTCAAATTTGAAAAATTAAAAAATAAAATCACTTCATTTTAGTGTTGGCCAAAATTTAAAGATAGTCTGGGCAGTAGGAAAAGTGAGCCCAAATAAGTTAATTAAGAAGGTTGGCCAAAATCACTGTCCTGCTGAAGATAATTTTTTTTTTTTTCCGGAAAATCCTTTTCAGGTTGTCTTCAACCAAAAATAGAACAGTGCTTATAGAACCAAAAATGAATATAGAACTAGAACTAGAATTCCGAGCAGGGCTTCCCTGAGGAGTAGAAATGCTGCTGGCTAGAAAACAGGGAAACTTAATTTTAGGAGTTTTAAAATGAGCAATAATCATTACCAAATTAGAACATTTTTAATGGTTTATACCTGTGGTTCCCATCCCCCAGGCCATGGACTGATACTGGTATGTGGCCTGTTAACAATGGCTGTACAGCATTTCATGTGAACTCTGACTCCTGTCCCAACCCACCCCGCCCCCAGCTCCCTACCCAGATGCCCCATGCCCTGTCCCTGGAAAAATTGTCTTCTATGAAATGGGTCCCTGGTGCCAAAAAGGTTGGGGACTGCTGGTTTATACCATAAAATTACACCATTATACATATGGTAAGCACATGTGTATTTTTTTTTTTTTTTGTAGAGACAGTCTAACTTTATCTCCCTCAGTGGAGTGCCGTGGCGTCACACAGCTCACAGCAACCTCCAACTCCTGGGCTTAGGCGATTGTCCTGCCTCAGCCTCCTAAGTAGCTGGGACCACAGGTGCCCGCCACAACGCCCGGCTATTTTTTTGTTGCAGTTCAGCCGGGGCTGGGTTTGAACCTGCCACCTTCGGTATATGGGGCCGGCGCCTTACTGACTGAGCCACAGGCGCTGCCCAGCACATGTGTATTTCTAATATAGCATTCACCTCGATTTTAACATATTTTCATGTTTTTGTAAGAAAGATAGTATTTTCACCATTTTTCTTAACTTTATTGCAGCTAGTGGTCAGAAGTTATATGTAAGGCTCTTTCAACGTAAGTTAAGCTGGATTAAGATGAATAAAATCGACTATGAAGAGATTGCCCCAGACTTAACACCTGTGATTGAAGAATTGCAGCACGCAGGCTTTCTACAGACAGGTATGATCAGTAGAAAGAAATGTGAAGTGAAAGTATCTGAAGGATTAAGTTTCTGCAGAATTGTGGCAATATTAGTATGCTGTCCTCTCTTGGTTAGTACCTGGTAAGTAGTAATTAGTTTTTTATAAAAATTGAGTTTTAAATTTTAGGACACCAAATTAATTAATGTTAAAGCTGTTCTTAGCCTGAATTATGAAAACTAGAATAATGAAAAATTGTCTGCTGTTCTCTTGACTGTCACAGGTTTATAGCCATAGTCACCTAGCATAGATGTGTGGGTGTGTGCCACAGAAGAAATATATCCCTCATCAGCACTGTCCTTTCTGCAAGAACTTGTCTCATCTTATTCAGAGTCCTCATCTCATGATAGAATTGCCTTCAGAACTCCACCTGCCCTCACATGCACACACTTAACAGCTTTTATGATAAGTTGATTGCCTGGGAGTTGTGGAATCACTAAACAAGAGTCTTCTTTCTCAGTTGTGTTGCCAGGAGCATTTGTTAAGTACCTACCCATATTGAGTATAGTACTTCCTTAGATATAAGGAAAATGAAAGATGTGACCCTTTGGTTCAAGTTGTTGACATTTGAAACCAAAGTAAGCAAATCAAGCCAGAAGGTTTCTTTTTTTTTTGAGGCAGATCCTCAAGCTGTTGCCCTGGGTAGAGTGCTGTGGCATCACAGCTCACAGCAACCTCCAATTCCTGGGCTCAAGCGAGTCTCCTGCCTCCGCCTCCCAAGTAGCTGGGACTACAGGTGCCCACCACAGCACCCGGCCGTTTTTTGGTTGTAGTTGTCATAGTTGTTTGGCAGGCCCGGGCTGGATTTGAACCCGCCAGTTCAGGGGTACGTGGCTGGCACCTTAGCTGTTCGAGCCACAGGTGCTGAGCCTAGCCAGAAGGTTTCTTAGGGGCAGAGTTTGTAGTGGTGAGCAGTGAGTAAGTTAGGGTGATTATTAGGGCGGGGGTGGGATGAGTTGATCCTTCTGCCTTAGACTCCCAAGGACTGAGACTACAGTTGCCTACGACAACCCTTGGCTAGTTTTTCTGTTTTTAGTAGAGATAGGGTCTCGCTCTTGCTTAGGTTGGTTTTGAACTCCTAAGCTCAAGCAATCCATCCACCTTGGCCTCCCAGAGTACTAGAATTACAGGCGTGAGCCATTGTGTCCAGCCTCACCAGAGATTTTGTGATGAGAACGGGAATATGTATTTCAGTAAGCTTTTAATCAGGATGCCCAAACCATGGGGCTATCCATGCATGTTTATTTATTCTTTGAGACAGAGTTTCACTTTGTCACTCTTGGTAGATTGCTGTGGTATCATAGCTGACAGCAACCTCAAACACCCGAGCTTAAGCGATTCTCTTGCAGCAGCCTTCCAAGTAGATAGGACTACAGGCACCCCGCTATTTTTAGAAACGAGGTCTTACTCTGGCTCAGGCTGGTCTTGAACCTGTGAGCTCAGGCTGTCTACCCACCTCGGCCTCCCAAGTGCTGGGATTACAGGTATGAGCCACTGTGCCTGGCCCATGCTTTTCTGTCTTTCTTTTTTTTTTTTTTGGAGTCCCCAAGAACATGTGTTATTTAACTGTGATGAAAACCTATTACGTTATGGCATCTACCTGGGCCCCTCTACATCCACTGTGGGACATGGGAGCCAAGAGAAATCAATATAAACAAGAATAGTGCTGTACTGAATAGACATAAAAGTTCTTTGTGTCGGACATAGGACCCTCACTAAAAGAGTAATAATCAACTTATTAACATACAAGTAGGGTAAAATTCCAGATCTTGATTCCATTACATTTGAGTCTTTAAATCAGGAGATCTAAAGTCTTTACAATATAAATTTCGAAGAAATAAAGCATCCTTTTTGAATGTTCTTATGGAGATAAAAATTTACATTATAGGGCTATTGTGAGAATAAAACAAAATATATAGCACACCTCTGGGATACAGAAAACATCCAATAACTTTACCTGGACCCCTGCCCTCTATAGTTGCCCATCTCTCACATATGCATACAATGATCCAGATAAACATCAGTATCTGTATTCGTGACAGCAGTCCATTCAGAAGACAAGAGATCAAACAGTCTAATATACCAATTCTGACTTTTGCATAACACTGTGTTTACAACTCATAAAAAACTTCCACATTGATTAACTCATTTAATCCCTATAACAGAAACTGAGGCTCAAAGAGGTTTAAGTTCTTGCAGAAAGAACAGTGACCACAGTTTAGGCCACAGGAAAATGGCCACATGACATAACCCAGGGATGTAGTCTGAGGAAGCAAGGCCAAAAGCAGCTGTGATACTGTTCCAGCAAGTCAACTGTGGCCTAAAGGCACACTCTCCCTCCAGGTAAGCCCAGGGAGCTCTTAAAATGACTGGGCCTACTGAGGAATACCAGTGCCACTGGAGAAATAACTGAAAACCACATGATGCAGAGATGTCTTATTTGTATATAGATTCTTTTTTAAATGGAGAATTAAGCAAGTTCTTAATATAAGCAGCTTTCTTGTCCAGGATGAATAGATTTGGACTTAGTCCCACTGGTGTCCTTGGCAGTTTCTGCTTTGTCTGTAGGTACTGGGGCCTTATCCTGGGACAGGTATCACTTGAGTGTCTTGCTAAGATTGGAGAAGCCAGTGCCAACACAGGTCATCAGTATTTTATCCCCGCCCTGGAGTTCTTCATCGCATGGCTGAGGCCAGCTCAGCACTGAGGAAGGTGCCATTGGTGGTCTCAGCAACCAGTGACAACCCAAAACCTGGAGACTTCCCGGAGTTGATGCCCTTCATGTGGTCTGTGTAAATATAGATGTCAGGTATGAACTTGTTGAGGAGGCTCCTTGCAGAGTCCACAATCGGGTTTGCCAGCTGAGGTGATAACACGCACAGAGTACGCCATTCCTCTGATACGTTTGATTTTTCCTGGATCTGTGAGCTGTATGGGCTTCAGGACTAGGACCTTCCGTACAGGACAGGAAAAAATCACTTCTCCTCCTCCTCCAGGAGGCATTTCCCATCGTATAATCTTTAGCTCAAACAATTCACCATCAATCCCAAACTGTTCCAACAGAGGGAGTGCTGTTGCCTTAAGAACGTCAACCGAAGGATCAACTTGGTCATTCATTGGTCACTCCTCACAGAACTACTTTTAATGGATGCTTCCTAAATGGAGCCAGGCAAAGAAGACTCTCCACATAATAGCCAATGCTGCGAAGGACACTACAGTCATGTTCCACAAATCCACCATACGGGAGGCCAGGCTGATAATATAAAGTTGTTCCTGTTTGATTTATTTCAATTCTAGAACCATTAGTTATTTTGTCCAATAATAGCCTTATGAAGCTGGCTTTAAAATCTCGGAGGCCCGGGTTGTCGTCTCTGGCCCGTATCTTTTGGGTTTTGATGGGGCGCCGGGTCAGGGTAGACAGGACCAGACACTGGCGCAAGAAGCTGCACCCCGCGTAGCTGAGGCCCTGCGCCTGGGCGGCCGTGTGCGCGCCCTCTGCAGAGGCGCAGGTAGACGAGAAGCGGGGACTTCAGACAGGCGCGGAGGGGCAACGCAAGCGGCGGTGAATACTACAGGGGTGGCCGCCCTGCCTGCCTCCCGCAGCCCCACCGCCCCCCGGCGCGTCCACGTGGTTTGGAACAGGAACACGGAGAGACGAGACACTGGGCTTTTTTTTTTGACACAGAGTCTCACCGTGTCACCCTCGGTAGAGTGCGGGGGCATCACAGCTCACAGCAACCTCAAACTCACGGGCTTAAGCGGTTCTCTTGCCTCATCCTCTACAGGTGCCCGCCACAACATGTATCTTTATTTTAGTAACATTTTCCTTTACTTTTTAGTTAGAAGTTCTGTTATTTGATAACTTTTAAGAGATAGTTTTCATATTCTTTAGTAATTGGTTTGGCAAAATACATTTTCTACTGTAGAATTTAACTTTATTGTCTAACTAAAGTAAATAAAGCTGGAAACTAGTAAAATTTTTTAAAACTATTAAAAACATTTTTTTTTAACCATTTCAGAATCTGAGTTGCAAGAACTCTCTGAAGCGCTTGATCTTCTTTCTGCCCCTGAACTAAAATCTCTGGCTAAGACCTTCCACTTGCTGAATCCCAGTGGGCAGAAGCAGCAGCTTGTGGACACCTTTCTCAGGCTGGCGAAACAGCGTTCAGTCTGCACTTGGGGCAAGAATCAGCCTGGAATTGGTGCTGTGATTTTAAAAAGGTTCTGTTAGCTGTTGTTACAGCGAAAACATTTAAAATGTTGATAGCATTTATTAACTTGTTATAATAGCTTGCATAGTTTTTTGAGTTATTAATTGCTTATTCAGTTGCAATTAGATTGAGAAGGCCAGGTGAGCCTTATTTATAATGGTCTACATTATTCAGAATTCTTTTTTTTTTTTTTGGAGACAGAGTTTCACTTTGTTGCCCTTGGTAGGGGGCAGTGGCGTTATAGCTCACAGCAACCTCAGACTCTCAGATTCTCTCGCCTCAGCCTCCTGAGTAGTTAGGATTAGCTTATTGTACAATATTGGGGTATTGTTAGAGGTGATGTCTCGCTTTTGCTCAGGCTGGTCTCCAGCTTGTGAGCTCAGGTGATCTGTCCTCCTGGGCTTCCCAGAGTACTGGGATTACAGGTGTGAGCCACCATGCCTGGCCCTATTATTCAGAATTCTTATGCAGGGGTGTCTAACCTTCTTTTCTGCTGCACAGTGGAAAAATGTGAGTTGTATTGGGCCATGTAGTAAATATGCAAACATTAGTGAAAACTGATTAGTAAAAAAAAAGGTCTGTGATATTCAACACCATAGATAAGTAAAACAAGTCCTCATAAAATCAGCATGTGGCCACAGGTTGGACACCACTGCTTTGTACATTAGAGAACAGCATCAAAACTTGCTGTATGCGTGTACCACTTCATGGTGCACAAAATCTTTTCCAATAGCTTTTGATGGTGACATTGTAAATAAATACCACTTATTTAATCTATATCATCATTTGAATCAAGAATTGCAAATTGCTAATGTCAAATAGGCCATTCTTTCCTGAAATCTTTGTGTTCCTAACCAGGGTAAACCCCATCCTACTCTGTAGTTGGAGAAGAAAGCACTTAATTATAAAAGTGAGCCAAACCATGTGGAGATGTAAGTTCATTTAATCCTCTGTGTGCCTACGTGGGTTCTGAGCCCCAGAGAGGTTGAGGGATGTGTCAGTGTTTAGAGTAGTGAATACTATTTCTCTTTAAGATGAAAATACTTTGTAAACTCTGACATCCAAATACTTAAAAAACCAAAAGGCTATGTTTTACATTTTTTAGAGCTAAACACTTGGCTGGCCGGTCTCTGAGGATTTGTAAAGGCCCCAGAGCTGTGTTTTCCCGAATCTTGTTGCTGTTTTCCTTGACTGACTTGGCGGAAGATGAAGATGCTGCATGTGGTGGTCAGGGGCAGCTGTCTACAGTCCTGCTGGTCAACCTTGGCCGAGTCATGTTTCCTAGTTACACCGTCAATCGGAAAACTCAGATCTTCCAAGACAGAGATGATCTTATCAGGTAAGATCATGTTAACTCACTATTAATATCTGTCTGCGTTTTTCAAAATTTAGTGAAACATTGTCAACCAAACAAGAAACATTGGGTCCACAGCCCAAACAGCTTTTCAGGTTTATTTTTTGTTGTCTTTTTTGCGTCACTTATATACATTTCTAAGACTAGAGAGAGAGTACAGAAATGTGCTTAGATTAAGGTTGCCAAGAATTAAGGAACTTTGAGTTAGAACTATAAAAAAACTTTCCCTGGCATATGTTCCCAAGTAGCTTTGGCAGGGAGCATTTTTTTTTTTGCAGTTTTTGGCCAGGGCTGGGTTTGAACCTGCCACCTCTGGCATATGGGGCCGGTGCCCTACTCCTTTGAGCCACAGGCGCCGCCTAGTATTTTTTTTTTTTTTTTTTGATAAGGAGCCTCAAGCTGTCACCCTGCGTAGAGTGCTGTGACATCACAACTCACAGCAACCTCCAACTCTGGGCTCAAGCGAGTCTCCTGCCTCTGCCTCCCAAGTAGCTGGGACTACAGGTGCCAGCCACAACACCCGGCTATTTTTTGGTTGCAGCCATCATTGTTGTTTGGCAGGCCCAGGCTGGATTCGAACCCACCAGCTCAGGTGTATGTGACTGGCGCCTTAGCCGCTTGAGCCACAGGCACTGAGCTGGGGGTATTTTTCTTTTAATACAGAGAATTTAACAAGGCTGCCACGTGAATATGCTGTTGTTAGGAACAAGGCTGAAGATGAATATTTTCTTAGTCATAACACTTGGGTTAGGCTATTGATATGTTGTGTGCTATATATTAGAATCATATAGATGACAAATTAGTAATTTTCACTAATTTATATTGGCACATGGATTTCATGAAAATTTAGTGCCGGCAAGAGTAGTTTTAGAACTAAAAATAGAGCTGCCATATGATTCAGCAGGCTCACTACTGGGTATATATCCAAATAAAGGAAATCAGTACATTGAACAGGTATTTGCATTCTTGTGTCTATTACAGCAATACTCACTATAGCCAAGATACGAAATCAATCTAAGCTTCCATCAGCAGAGAGATGGATAAAGAAATTTGTTGCTGGGCACAGAGGCTCTTGCCTATAATCCTAGCACTTTGGGAGGCTAAGATGGGAGGGCAGGATTTGAAGACCAGCCTGGACAACATAGTGAGACCCATATCTATAAAAAATTTAAAAATTAGCTGGATGTTGTGGTGTATGCCTGTGGTTCCAGCTACTCCTGGGACTGAGGCAGGAGGATTACATGAGCCCCAGAGTTTGGGGCTGCAGTGAGCTGTGAATATGCCACTGCACTGCAGCTTGGGTGACAGAGCACGACCTATAAAAAAAAGAGAAGGAAAAGGTATATATGTCGATGCCCAATGGAATGTTATTCAACCCTGAAAAAGAACAAAATCCTGTCATTCATGGCAACATGGATCAGTTTGGAGGACACTATGTTACGTGAAATAAACCAGGCACAGAAATGTAACACTCCCATGTTCTCCCTCACGTGTGGAAGCTGAAAATGCCGACCTCTAGAAGCAGAGCATAGAGTCAGGGTTCCTAGAGGCTGTGAGGATCGAGGGAGATAGTGGGGTGAATGGATATGAAAGTGCAGCCGGACGGGAATGAGTTCTAGTGTATAGCACTGTTGTTATAATTAACAATTTATTGTATATTGTCTAATAGCTACAAACGTGGATTTGGGATGTTCCAACACAAAGAAATGACAAAGGTTTGAGGTGATGATACGCGAATTACCCTGATTTGATTATTGTGCATTATATACTTATCATTTATTACCCCACAAATGTGTATAATAAATGTCAACTAAAAGTAATCATAGAAGCAAAAGAAGCAAAAATAGGATTAGTATATTAAAAAAATAGAATTTGATAAGAAAGAATAGTATAGATCTGATAGGAAAATATACTTAAATTTCCTAAAAATGAAAACCACTTTCTATAAGAAAAAATAATTTGAATTTCCTAAAATGTCACTCCTGATTCTTGCTATAAGATTTTGACCTCAAATTTAACTGAAATAAATTCTGATACTTGCTTTTTTGGAAAGTCCTTAAGTGTTTTTAGGACAGTCATGTGCTTTAAAAGTAAGTTACTGAAATTACAGAGTCAAAGCAGTGTCAATATAAACTGATGTGAGCCCATTCTGCCTTGGAAGCTCAGAATCCCATTTGTGTTTAATTAGAATAACATATTAGTCAAACCTCCAAATCTGACTATTTCCTCTTAGTCTTTTTTCAGTTGTCTCATGTCCCTGTTTTTATGTCTCAAACCTTTTTAGTCTTTATTGACTTTATGCTTTTCTAGTTTGTGAGCATGTGTACTCTGAAGCCAAGTTACAGTCTCCCTATAATAGTGAGCTGTGAAATGACCCTGTGCTTCAGTTTCCTCATCTGTAAAATGGAGAGAAAAATGGTATATTCTTATAGTTATGTGTTTGTGCATATATGGTGCTGACAGCCTGGCCTGGGGGAGTGCCCAGTACAGATTAATTACTATTAATATTGTTGTTATTACTATTAACATTTAAGGGGGGTTGCTTTCTAGTTCTATGACAAAACCATGGTTGGCAAGTTAAAAAGTTGGGGGGATGGAGCTAGGGAGAAAAAGAAACCATCTTTCTAGAAGGAAGGTATGCTAGGAAGGTGTAATAAAAACAATAAAACCTCCTTTGTTATGCAAAGGGCCTTGACATGTGAATGAGATTGGATTGAATTTACTTTCAGAAGGGTAATATTATATGATACCTGGTTGTGCGCTACCTGGCCTGAGAACCCTTTTTGTCTGCCTCTGTACTTCAAATAATTTATCCTTTCTTTTCTTTTTTATCATTTATTCAATAAAAATGAGTTGAGTGTTGAGTACCTATGAAGTGCCTGGATACTGGGGAAGCAGTGAGTAAGGTAGGGCCTCAGCCAGCATGGGATTATGTTTCCCTGGAGAGGTAGAAAATGAATAATTAGGGTCTGTGAAAAGTGCTGTAGCAGAGACCCCATCTCTACTAAAAAACTAGCCAGGTGTTGTGGCAGGTGCCTGCAGTCCCAGCTGCATGGAGGCTAAGGCAAGAGATCACTTGAGCCCATGAGTTTTAGGTTGCTGTGAGCTGTGGTATTATGGAACTTTACCCAGGGTGACAGAGTGAGATTCTGTCTCAAAAGAAAAAAAAAAAGTGCTGTGGTAATTGAAGGGCAGGCTTCTACTTTATAAGCATAGGGGAGAGTAGCCCTGGAGAGATGACATTTGAAGTAAGACTTGAGGGTGAGGAGGAGGCAGCCATGTCAGGGCCAGGGTGCCTGCATCCAGACAACTCAGAGAGCTTTCTGAGTTGGAGACGTTCAGGAGGCTAAAGTTCCAGGGAGCTGGGAAGGTAGGGATCAGAGACGGTCAGCCTGGAGCCTTGGTGAGCAGACCCAGGCTGTTGTTCTCTGAGTAATGAGAAGCCACTGAAGATGTTTAGGCAGGCGAGTGACCTGTTTAATGTTTCCACAAAAGCATCCTGAGTCTAAAAGACAATGAACAGGTACTTGAAGTATCACAAAATCTGTTGGTCAAATGTCTTTGTTTTCGGTGTTTCAAAAAGCAATAAGAAGTCGTCTGTCTTCAGCAAAATTTGGTATCATAACATTTCAAAGTATTTTCACTTGTGAAAGAGTGTCCTTGAAGTTATTTTTTAAATATTCCAAGAATTCTTTTAGTTTGGGCAACATCCCCCCTGGCTACCTCTGACTGTAAATGATTAAATTATCAAATCTGCATCTTACTGTAATTCTGAAGTCAGTTGTGTGTTTATCACATGGTTATGGCCAGATTGTGGAATGAGTGAGTAAGTGAGTGAGTGAGTGAGGGCCAAAAATCAAGAGTGGTGAACTGATCATTATCACACGTATGTAACGGAACACATTATGTAATAATACAGAGTAGATGTTTTATACCTTTCTAGTTGGGCAGCTTGTATCACTTCTGGGTCACTCCAGTAGGGTAGTTATGTTCATTTATTACTAGAATAAAATTTAAATGACTCTCATTTTTGCAAAACCACACTTTTACCCTCCTAAATTAGATCTAGTGGCTAGGATGTGGTAATTCTATGGAAACACTTGTATTTGAAAGTTGGATGGCATTTCCCCTCCCCCAGATATGCAGCTGCCGTGCGCACACTGAATGACATTTCCACCGCAATGGCCAGTGGGAACTGGGAAGAGGCTAAGGAGCTCTCTCAATGTGCAAAACAAGATTGGAACAAACTGAAAAACCACCCTTCTCTAAGGTGAGATCTTTTAGGTGCCTACCAAAATTTATATATTGACCAAGTTGTTCCAATCACTTAAGGTAACCTTCTTCATGAAGAATACACTCTTTTTGCTCTGTGGTTAATCCAGCCATGGAAACCGAATTTTTTACCCTTTTTTTTTTAAATTTTTTACTCTCTTTGCATCCAATTAAATTGCTGTGTGAAATAGAAGGAAATGTCTGAAAATTTAAAGTGGATTTTATTGAAAATGTAACTCAGGTTCCTGTGCAACAGATGTTCAAGTGAACAAAACTGTGTTCAGCTGTTAGCTTGCCATCTTTCAGTGTGCTGGCCTCTCTGAGTGCTGGTGAGCTGAGCGCAGACTTCAGGGAGACCAGCATCAGGACGGATGTGCACTGGGCCTGTTCTTCCCAGGGAGATGCAGGTACATGTCATTCCGTAGCAGACAGCAAAAGCGAATTTCCACGCTGCAATTCCAAGTACACAGAACAAGATCTTTCATTGTTTTGATTGAAAAATAGTAAACATCTTTGGTATTTTGTTAAGGAATTTTTACCTTTGTTATTAGATAATGAGGAGAAAATTAGCCTTATCAAATACCTCTTTCAAAAACTGTAGGGTATACGTTTTATAGGGTATTGACTTAAAAATCATAGCTGGGAAGTTAGAGTCCTGTAGATCAGCGGTTGATAAAATTCTCTGTAGAAGGCCAGATTGTCACAATTGTCAGTTTTGTAGGGCATGTGGCATCTGTGGCAGTAACCTCATTCTCCTGTTGACTATGTTCCAATGAACTTTGTTTACAGACACCAGAATGTGAGTTCCATGTAATTTTCACATGCCACAGAGTATTATTTATCCTTTTGACTTAACTGCTTAAAAATATAAAAACCATTCTTAGGATGGCACCCATAGCTCAGTAGGTAGGGCGCCAGCCACGTACACCGAAGCTGGCGGGTTTGAACCTGGCCCGGGCCAACTCAAAAAACAACAATGGCCACAACAACAACAAAAATAGCCGGGCGTTGTGGTGGGCACCTGTTGTCCCACTACTCGGGAGGCTGAAGCAAGAGAATCACTTGAGCCCAAGAGTCTGAGGTTGCTGTGAGCTGTGACACCATGGCAATCTACCGAGGGTGACATAGTGAGACTCTGTCTCAAAAACCCCAACAAAACAAAAAAACATTCTTAGTTTGCTAGAGCATGTATGTACCAGTGCTTCATTCCTTTTTACGGCCAACACTGTCTTATTGTAGGGATGGACCACGCTTGTTTATCCATTCCTGGTTTAGGCTGTTATCCATCATGTTGCCATGAACATTTGTGCACAGATTTTGGTAGGGATGTATGCTTTCCTTTCTCCTGGCGTCTTGTGGCCACTCAGCTTAGAAATCAGGTGGTGGGGCCGGGGTTTGGCCTGTGGGCCACAGTTTGCTGACCGTGGGTTAGAGGATGTGTAGAGTGTTTGGAAGAGTTGTTCTCATCTTGCTCCACTGAGTGAAGGTTCTGGGCCGGGGCAGCTGGCTGCGAGAAGGGAGGATCATGGTGTAGAGAACTGTAAGTATTTAAAAATTTTTATATTTAAGTATTTAAATGCTCTCATCTTCTTAAAAGACAGGACTTCAGTCTGCCTTGTTACTTCTTATAACGTCTTGCAGCAAGTAAAGCAAATTACTAAACTGCTGGTGCACATCTTCATTTCAGATGCCATGAGGACTTGCCTCTCTTTCTGCGGTGTTTCACGGTTGGGTGGATTTACACGAGGATTTTGTCCCGGTCTGTTGAAATATTGCAGAGAGTTCACATGTATGAGGTTAGAGCACAAGTCCCCACCCCACATTTTAAAGACGTGACAGTGGTAAACTGTGAAGGAAAACCTGCCCTGCCGGCAGCATTTCCCACACACTGGGTCAGCACACAGTACTAGGAGGAAGGCGTGTTTACATAGGCAGCCTGCTGTCCCCGGTCAGCAGAGAAGACGGCTGTTCTGTTTGCCTGTGAGTTGCTGAGTCTGTTCCAGGATGGCCATGGGTGATGGACAGAGCCCTGTGGGGGCCCCACACAAGTCTCTGCAGCCTGAGCTGGAGTCTCAGACCTCAGCATGAGATTTGGGAGCTCCCCAGTCTCTCAGGTGGAAATGGCCCATCTCAAGTGCTTCTCTGTCAACTGGCACAAATTTATAATCACAAATGAGAAATTTGGTCACATCCTTCTGCTCAACATTGTGAAGTTGCTAGAGTTGACTCTTACTGTGCTTGATATTTCTGTACTGAAAAGTGGTATCTTACAGAGAGTGCATATGCTCAGCTGGGTTCTTGACCTGGGACCCAGAGGGCCACGGCTGGGCTTTGGAGAAATTTGCAAACCCTCAAATTGTATGTGTCTAGGGGTGTAGGTGTTTTTTTGGGCTATATCATTGGTTTTTTTTTTTTGTTTTTTGGGGTTTTTTTGTGGTTTTTGGTCGGGGCTGGGTTTGAACCCCCCACCTCCGGCTTATGGGGCTGGCACCCTACTCCTTTGAGCCACAGGCACTGCCTGAATCATGTGTTTTGAAGAGACCCATGAACCATAAAAGAGTCAGTGCACAGAATGACCAGTCTGTTCAGAAAGCTAGACCAGAGGAGGGGCCTCTTGGTGAGGGGATGTTAGATGGCACCCCCATTACTGGCCTGCCCACCCCAAGTCCTCCTGGCCCTCAGTCCCTTGACCTTCTGGGTTCTCAGAAGCATGTGGGTTTGCCAGCCCCGTCCCTGGCTCGCTGTCCAGAGTTTGATTCCATGCAGCTCTGTGCTGGCTGACCTGGTTTGCAGAGAACACCGTGTGGGGCTCGTGGGGCTCTCTGACCTCCGTAAGCTCAGGACAGCGGGCTGGGGACCCAGAGTGCATCTCACTGTCCCTGACCTGTCAGTCCAGGGCCCTTGGCCTTATTGGAGAGTAGAAAGATGTGTGTTATAAATATACTTTACCAATCCTATGGGCTTCTAAATATAATTACAGCTGATTTTTTGGGGGAGTCTAATTAGATTTCTTTGTCATCGTTATAATAGGAAGCTGTTGAGGAACTTGAAAGCCTTTTGTCTCAGAGAACTTACTGTCCTGACAGCAGAGGCCGATGGTGGGACCGACTGGCCCTTAACCTCCACCAGCACTTGAAGCGCCTGGAACCGGTACTGAGGAGCAGGGCGTTCCTGCAGCTCTTCTTACTTCTGAATGAATCTTTAAAATGAGGCAGACTTTTAAATACTTTAAAGTCTGAATGTGATTAGAAGGTGTGTTTCTTCTGTCAGCCTCACATCAGGAAGGAAACGCTGGGGACGCTAACACAGCCTGAAAATAGAGACAGGGGACATGTCCTCCCCGCAGGTTGGCAGACGGTCTGGCTGTGGACTTAGGGTGTAGGAATTAAGGGTGAGGAAGAATCAGACATCTAGGCCCTCAGCGGGTGCCTTTAAAGAATTTTTTTTGTTTTGGAAGTGGTGATTTAATTTATTTGTTGCACATGGTTTCCAGGTAGAAAGATTGATGGAAAAACGTTCCTCGTTGCAGGTACTGAATGAATAACTCTTTGGACTTCTGTGAGGTATTTTGCTCTGCTGTTGGAAGGCGTGTGGTCTGACTGACCCTGAGCCGGGTGGTTGTTTTAGACACTGATGCTCCCTGTGCGGGGTCCTTGGGGACTTGGAAGTAGGAGGGTTCTGTGTCACTGGGACCAGGCAGGGTGGGGCCTCAGGTGGTGCTGCCCAGCCCCGGGCAACAGTGGCTCTCTGTGTGGCTGCCTGCAGGTGCCCTCCCAGGTCAGGCCAGCCTTGCGTTTGAGTTGAATGGAAGGGACTGTGCCTCTTTGAGCTTTCGTTTTTTTCCTTCCACACGCTGAGTAAAAATCATGGTGATGTACGGGTGGAAAAAATTGACCATGGAATATGGAAATATGACATCCTGTTTTTATTGCCTTCAACTGAAAAAGTGTCTTGTTACCTAAAGTGCCAGGGAAAAAGCCAGTGAGAGCTATTTTCTCTCCTGGAGGTGGGCGTGGTGCTTCCTTACCTCAGGTGTTTATTGAGGCTGAAATAGCAGGAGAAAGCATCTGTTAGCCCAGAACCAAATTTAGAATGAGAATGCTTGTGTTTATGTTGCCTCTTCCAGTGAAATCGAGATTCAGGAGATCTTACAGATCTCCCCCTCCGTCACTGTTCTGCTGAAAGCATCCACTGAGTTCATCGGGGTGGACAAAGCACTGGGCTGATTTTGAGGTTGATGCTCAGAAAATCCTCATTCCTTCTAACCTGTTCCCAGAGATCTTACTGACCACACTCATGACATTTAATTTTCTTACTGTTCTTTTCCTGCTTCACCTCAGTCTCCAGGGCAGGAATCTACCAGCTTACTGCTTATTTCTGCAAAGTGTGGGTGGAGGCAGAGCGGCCAGGCTGCCGCCCGGAGCCGTGTTCTAAAAGTCCCTCGGTGTCCCCATCTCCCTTCTTGACTTTTTCTGGCCACGTAACTCCTGACAGCCTGAGCCTTCACTGATTATCAGTTTGGTGGGTCTTTTTTTTCTTTTCCTGTTGTGGTAAAATACGACTAGATAAAATTTGCCATTTTACTAGCTTTTAGGTGCACAATTCAGTGGGATTAATTATCCTCACAATTTGTGCAACCCTCACTACCATCCCTTACTCCCAACAGAAACTCTGTGACGATTGAGCAACTGCCCCCTGCTCACCCGCCCCCCCTGCAGCCCCAGGCCCTGGTAACCTCTACTCTGCTTTCCGTCTCCAGGAACATGCCTCTTGTGGAAGTGGAGTTGTGCAGCGCTTGTGCATTCATGTCTAGCTCATGTTGCTCAGCATAGTGTTTGCAGGCTTCACCCGCACATCAGGGCTGCTTCTGTTTTGGAGGCTGAATAATATTCTGTGGCGGCGGGTGCTGCCTTCTGTGATTCTAGTCATCCAGAGAGGGGCGCGGGGTGCTTCTGCCTTCTGGCTATTTTGCACATTGCTGCAGTGAACATCTGTCATAGTCACTGTTTCCAGTTCTTTGGGGATATACCCGGGAGTGGGCTCTGGGTCATATGGGGAGTCCATGTCAAAGTTTTGAGGAACTGCCAACTTGTTCTTCCCAGTATTTGCACCATTTTTACATTCCCACCAGCAGTGGACTAGTGTTCTGATTTCTCCACATCTTTGCCAACATTTGTTACTTTCTGTTTTTCTGATTGTAGACATCCCCGTAGGTGTGAAGTGGTATCTCTTCGTGGGTTTTTCAGTGTGTTTATTTATGACTCTGAATAACCTTAGGAAATATTTTTAATACATAAATACACCTGTGGTTTCTGACTGCACGAGAGATTTCCCTGGGAGAGCTAATGTGGCCACGTGCCTGGGCTCCTGCTCTGGACTGTGTCATGCTGTGGATCCGGGTGGGACACGTTTCCTTCCAGAGCTGCCCAGGTGGTGGGTGTCCTGAGAGGCACTGAGCCATGTCTTCCTCTGGAGTTCCTCCAGTTCATGTGCAGGGTGGCCTGAGTGACAGGCTGGCTGTGCTCCAGCACACGTGGAGTGGAGATTATGGTTGCTCTGTGTATCAGAATAAGATGAAGGAATAGCCTGTATCTCTAGAAATGTTGTTTGCTCATTTGTTAATTAGCAAAACTAAATAATTTACAGTGGGCTTTCCTGTCAGACTGAATGAATGGAAGCTGACATGTGACTGACATGTGACTGTCTTACTTGCTAGGCTGTCAAGTGCATCCTGGATGGGCTGGCAGATCCGGAAGTGAGAACAGGACACCGGCTTTCTCTGTATCAGAGAGCCATGCGCCTGCGGGCGTCTCCGAGCTGTAAGAAGTATGAGCATCTTTTCCATCAGCTGCCAGAAATAACTGTGAGAGACGTTAGGCATGTGAGTAAACGTCCATCAGGTGTGCAGGACTTAACACATTTACCTGTTTCTTCTGAATGGAAGCAAGCGAAGAACAGTTTTTAATGTGTACAGACAGTCCTCGAGTTACAAGCATCTGATTTACATAAGCTTGCACTTACAAACTAAGTTCAACTTAAGAACAAACCTACAGAACATATCTCGTTTGTAACCCCAGGGTTGCATTTATTTTCTTTTAGACTTAAACAGTCTAATGCCTATTTTGGGTGGCGACGTGGCCACTGCTCCCGTTTTCACTCTGATGCCTTTCTTCCTGCTGAGATCTGGATGGGGTTTTGGGTGCACCCTGGGTTGAGTGACAGAGCCCCTGGGTGGGAGCTACACCTGCTGGTCAAGGGGACTGGGGGCAGTCTGGTGGTCGGGGCTCTCCCGGGCTGGGCCAGCGAGCTGTCACACTCTTGCAGACCTGTGTGTAGCTCAGATGCCACATGTTCTGCTACGTGCACAGCTGCAGGGGGAGGAGGTGATGCTTGGGACACAAGGGCAGGCCACGGGGCTAATGGATGTCCTTCTGTTGCTGCTTCAGGTGACCATCACGGGCAGGCTGTGCCCGCAGCGTGGGATGGGCAAGTCTGTGTTCGTGATGGAGGCCGGGGCTGCCACAGCCCCCACCACAGTCCTGTGCTCTGTGGAGGAGCTGGCACTGGCCTATTACAGGCGCGGCGGTTTTGACCAGGGTAACTGGGCAGTGCCTCACCCGGTCCCCACGGGGGTGGACAGTGTCACTGGTGGGTGTAGGTAGTGGGCTGGGGTCGCTCGCCCCTCCACTTGCTGCCCACTGTGGAGGGTGCCGCTGACCGGGGGATGTGGAAAAGAATTTGATTAACTACAGTTTGTTTTTTTTTTGTGAGACAGAGTCTCACTGTGTCACCGTTGGTAGACTGCCATGGTGTCAGAGTTCACAGAAACCTCCAACTCTTGGGCTTAAGTGATTCTCTTGCCTCAGCCTCCCACGTAGCTGGGAGTACAGGTGCCCACCACAATGCCTGGCTATTTTATTTTGTTGTTGTGGTTGTAATTGTCATTGTTGTTTGGCAGGTCCGGGCCGGGTTTGAACCTGCGGGTCCCGGTACATGTGGCTGGTGCCCTAGACGCTGAGCTACAGGCACAGAGCCCGAACTACAGTTTTTAAAGGCATCTCTTCCCCTCTGCCTCTTGTAAAAGAGAAGGAATAGGGTGGGTCATCTGCCCTGAAGACACCCACAGCACCTGGCTCTGATCTTTCTTCTTTGTGAAAAGATTCTGTTACGAAGATACCACACAAGCCTTTGTGCAGAAGGGGAGAGGACGGGCTGTGAACCCCACACACTTCCCCACTCCATCCATGTCCCTTCTGCCGTCTCTCTCTTCCCTCTGTCCCCGTGTCTGGGCAGGACTCCCTCTGCCTGGGTGGCAGGGTTACTAGTGTTAGAAAATGTTCTCATGGATTCAGATGTGAAAATGAAGACATTATTCAGGACCACCTGAGTGTTCAGGAGGTTAACGGGCACCACAAAGACAGTTTCAAGATAGGATTTTTCAAAACACGGTGTCTTTCTGGTGAGTGTGGGGCTTCATCTGTGCAGTGTCTTTATCACTTATAGGGAAGGGTGGTGCCACTGGGGAAGAAGTCAAACACCACAGAGTCGCCCTGGCAAGGTCAGATACCCAAGGAGAGGCTGACAGCTGAGGCCCTGGGTGTGTGGCAGGAGACGTGGCGGCAGGGCCGTGGCTGGCGGAGGAGCAGGCCGGGCCAGGTGCCACGTACTGGGCTGCCGCTTGAGCGCCTGGTATGAACATTTCTTGCTGAGCTGTGAGCCTGAAAAATGGGCTTTTCCTTTTCCAGAGTAGGAAATAGTTTCTACATACAATACTTTTCATTTATTAAAATTAAGGCAGTGATTGAGCTGAACTCTTGCTGCCTGGCTTTATTTTAGAGAGGATTTTGTGTGAGGGTAATTTCAGACACACTGTAGGGAAGGTTATTTCTGAATCACTCAGAAGGACCTCACCCAAAATGGTTTCACTTACAGTACTGATGCTGAGCGTGGGCTGCTCAGTGTTCCAGACTGCGTGGTGTGCACCCCAGGACAGAAAGCTGAGTCCCAGCCTCATTCCTGGCTGGGCAGGAGCACAGAGCTTCCAGTGGAGGTTACAGGATGTGGTGTCAGTCAGGAGGCCTGGACGAGTCCTGCTAGGCTCGGCCCTCTTGTTTAGCATGGCCGAGACAGCCTGCAGGGTGAGGGGCCAGGACAGAGGGGCGCAGCAGAAGGCCTAGCACAGGTGTAGCAATGCAGGGGAGAGGGGACTTGGCCACACGCTGCTCCCGACACCAAGTACACCTTCATGTGGGGACATGTGACCAAGAAACCTGTGCTGGGTTTCCGAGCAGACACACAGGGGCTGGCTGGTCTGTGATTTGGCCCCTTCTCACTGTGGCCTCGCCTGGATGGACGGGGGCCCGTGCTTGTCAGGGTTGGACTAACCAGAGGAGCTTTCTGCCGGTGTGGGCATGTTGGGGCCGGGATCAGGAGGCAGCTGCTTCTTATAACCAAGGCAGTCACTTGGGAGAGGCACCTCCCTGGTCAGGTGTGCTGGGCACACAGGTCTGAATGTCATGTCAAGGCCGATCTGTCCATTCTGCACCAAACCCTGCCTCTGACTCTGTGTGACCTTGGTACCTGGTTCTCTGAGGACGTCCCCTATTCAGTAAAATGTGTGTGTGACTTGAGGTGGGGAGTCCGAACTAGCTGTTCTTCAAGGCGAAGGTTTCTGTGGAGCCTGGAGGACTGGAAACACTGGGTCCCGTGCAGCCTGGTGCTCCTGGGTGAAGCGGATCCAGACAGCATGTGCCACGCCCAAGGTCACAGGGTGACCTGCCCCCGGCTGCCTCATGGGGTCCCTTGAGGGAAACATCTCTTCAGGGCCCACCAGTGAGCACCTGCACTGGTTACCCAGGCCTGCTAAATCAGAACCTCCACAGCCTAAGTGGGGGTTTGTCTTTTTTTAAGAAACATGTTTTCTAAGTCATTCACCAAAGTATGGTCACCAGAGCTTTGTGGCTTTTTTGGGGAGTCGGGGGTGCAGGGCAAGCATGAAACAAAGTCATTGCGGAAAAGAAAGATAGGCTTACAGAGTGAGAAGGCTTACAAAACAGGATACATTTGCTATAGACAGCGAAAACAGCCTCCTCTGCTCAGGCAAGTAGGCAAAGAGGGCTGCTTTGTGGCTTTCAAGGGTTCATTTGAATTTTTCTACGATTGCTAAGATTTTTGCCCTTAACTGGGACTTCTGTATATAAAAAAAAAAGTGTAAAACATGAGTTAGTAATCCATGAAGATAGCATTTACTTCTGAATCTCAAGTATTTCTATTATTTCCTTGAAATTGAGTGTGCAGTAGGGTAGGTGGTATGTTTGAAAAAACAGATAAAACCGACTTTGCCTCTTTGTGGATGTTTAATGTTTTAGGGATTCATGGGGAAGGGTCCACCTTCTGCACCCTGTATGGTCTCCTCCTGTGGGACATCATCTTCATGGACGGGATACCAGACGTCTTCAGAAATGCCTACCAGGTAATCCGGTGACCTTATCCCACGAGGAGATGTCCGCATACATCTGTGACTTGTGCCTGCCTGCACGCTCCAGATGTTCAGCTGTCATACCCCTGTGTCTTTGTTATGTTTTTTTGGCTCATACATTCGTTATGGTCCACTGAAAGAATAACTTTATTCATTCATTCATTTATTTATTGATTTATTTATTTATGAGACAGAGTCTCACTTTGTCACCCTTGGTAGAGTGCCCTGGCATCATGTTCCACTGAAAGGATAACTATTTAATTAATTAATTAATTAATTTTGGAGACAGAGTCTCATTATGTCGCCCTTGGTAGAGTGCCATGGTGTTACAGCTCACAGCAACCTCAAACTCTTGGGCTCAAGTGATTCTCTTGCCTCAGCCTCCTGAGTAGCTGGGACTATAGACGCCGGCCACAACGCCTGGCTATTTCATAGAGGTCTCGCTCTGGCTCAGGCTGGTCTGGAACATGTGAGCTCAGGCAATCCACCTGCCTTGGCTTCTCAGAGTGCTAGGATTACTGGCGTGAGCCATCACAATGGGCCAGAATAGCTTTATTAAAAAAAATCTGAATAATAGAACTTAAAATGTAAGTACGTTATATTTTATTTATTTATTTATTTATTATTTTTTTTAGAGACAGAGTCTCACTTTGTTGCCCTTGGCAGAGTGCCGGTCCGTCACAGCTCACTGCAACCCCTAGCCCACCACAACACCCGGCTATTTTGTTGTTGTTGTTGCAGTTTGGCTGGGGCTGGGTTTGAACCCGCCACTCTTGGTATATGGGGCCAGCGCCCTACTCACCAAGCCACAGGCACCACCCTATTTTTTATTTTTTTTGACAGAGTCTCACTCTGTCACCATGGGTAGAATGCCTTGGTGTCCTTATAGCTCACAGCAACATCAAATTCCTGGGCTCAAGTGATACTCTTGCTTCAGCCTCCGAGTAGCTGGGACTACTACAGACACCGGTTTTTCTGTTTTTAGTGGAGATGGGGTCTTGCTCTTGCTCAGGCTGGTCTTGAACTCCTGAGCTCAAGTGATCTACCCGCCTCAGCCTCCCAGAGTGCTGGGATGACAGGAGTGAGCCCCTGCTCCTGGCCTAGTGTGTTAGGTTTTATACTTTAAGTCTACTTTACTTTCAACATTGTATTTTAAAAACGTTTAGTAGAAAGGACCTTCAGCTTCACCCTTTTCTGAGTACCTGCCATGGCCCAGTCCTTGTGCCAGTGGCTCTTACATCATTGTCTCACGTGGCCTGCTAAGCAGCCTGCCAAAACCCAGTCAACCAAAAAAACCCCAAAACAATAATTTAAAAAAATCAGCTTACCAAAGTGGGAAATAAGAGGAAAAAAAAGGCCTACCAATTTAAGCTCAAAGCTCTTTTTTGCAAATTATTACTCTAAAACACCATTGTAATACATTGCTTTTATATTGGATTACATGTTTCAGATAGTTTTTACACATTTTTTGAGAGAAAGAATCTATCAACCAGTTGGGCAGTTTCAGACTTGACAGGTGCTAACCAGTCCCTGACAGTGCACTCAGCCCACTTGAGACCCCGCTCTCCTTGCACCGCAGGCCTTCCCACTGGACTTGTGCACGGACGGTTTCTTCACACGCAGGGCGCTGGCTCTTGAGGCCAGGCTGCAGCTGATTCGTGATGCTCCTGCAGAGAGCCTGCGAGCCTGGGTGGCAGCCACGTGGCAGGCCCAGGAGGGCAGAAACGCTTCCCTTGTCAGCTGGGATCGCTTTGCTTCCCTTCAGCAAGCTCAGGTAATCGCTCACCTGCACAGCACGGTCTGGTCAGAAAGTAGTTACAGTAGCTCCCCAGGGCTGGGCGTCTTTGTGGCAACTGCGTCAAAGTAGGGTCTTGCACAGAGATGTGTACGCGTGCAAGTGGGTATTTATACTTATGTTCAAATATCAACGTGTGTGTACATCCACGTGGCATGTGTATATATGTCTGTGACAATGCCCTGTGTCTCCAGCCCCGAGGCCACTGTTAGTGCTGGAAATATGCTAGGGAACTAACAAAGCCCTAGTTAAGCCTTTGCCACCTTTGAGTTGACAGCTTCTTTTTACTTGTCCTGTGGCTGTGGTTGGCAGGACACTTTCTCTGTCGCTATGACTGTCGGCCTCTGCGAGTCCTTGCTGACTGATTCCTGTGTGCTTTTGCCTGTTTCCTCTTCCTTAGTGGCTACCTATGTCTGTCCTGAGCAAAGTCTGATAATGGAGGAAAGGAGAACTGATTTCCCCAGAGCTGGCCATGGGGACTTTAGCCAGTGGCTCTGCAGCCCTGGTCCCAGCAGTGAGCAGCACGTGGTGTTGAGCTCCACACCAAGTCTGTGTCTTGTCTCGTGACCCCTGGGGCCTGTTGGGGTGTCTGTTCTAGGGAGTGGCTGACTGTCCACATGTTCTGTGTTCAGGATCTCGTCTCCTGCTTGGGGGGTGCTGTCCTCAGCGGCATATGCAGGCGCCTGGCTGCTGACTTCCGACACTGCCGAGGGGGCCTCCCCGACCTGGTGGTGTGGAGCTCCCAGAGCCATCGCTTTAAGGTCAGTTGAGCCAGACTGGAAAGTTGTGTTTGTAATTTTATTGGTAACTGAATTAGAGGTCGTCTATACGTGGGTTTTGTCAAGATTGAATTCCTTGAGCGCTTTTGGCCTAAGGCTTGTGGACCTCTCTCCCTTGGCAGCTCAGCAGGAGGCAGAGAGGGACAGGAAGATGGAAGTCACTGCCACTTATCACTGGATAGCAGGAGTGGCGTACTGTCGCTTCTGCTCTACCCTGTAGTTAGAGACGAGTCACCAGCCCAGGTGACACTCAGAGGGAGGAGGTCACAGGGTGTGGTCACCAGGAGCTGTTTCAGAAGCTCCCCAAGAGTGAGCGCCTCCATAAACGTCATCTGCAAGGCTGGCCCTGCTGCCTGTCATGGGTGCTTTGTTTTCTTAGTATCGGGTTTTGAAATTAAAAAAAATTATATATTCTGGGTATTTCATATCTGTGAATTATGTTTTGTCACAATCTGTATTTTTTAATGGCATTTAATTTTTTAATTTTTTTTTTTTTTTTTTTTTTGCAGTTTTTGGCTGGGGCTGGGTTTGAACCCGCCACCTCCGGCATATGGGTCCAGCGCCCTACTCTTTCGAGCCACAGGAGCCACCCTAATTATTTTATTTTTAAGTATTGTGAATACACAGGGTCCATGTGACATTTTGATACAAACCTCGAATGTGTAGATTAATCAGTTCAGGGTAGTTCGGGTATCCATCACCATAGGCATTTAACATTTCTTTATGTTATGAACATTTCAATTCAACTCCTAGTTATTTTAAAGTCTACCCTAACATAGTAGATAGAATAGACAATGCCTGGCAGCACAGCAGAGGGAATGGCATTGACTTTTAAATTTCCATAATGCCTATCTTTAAATCCACCCCCCTTCAGTATGAGTATTCGTCCACTCAGTATACATTCAGCACTAACAGTGTCCCCAGGACTGTTCCTAGACTGTTAGGTAAACAAGATGTACACAACACCATCTGTAACTTGAACTGATCACCACAGTCAGATATGGTGGGTGCAGTGTTAGGAACTGCAGACTGAGTACCGTCTGTAACGTGAACTGATCACCACAGTCAGATATGGTGGGTGCAGTGTCAGGGAACTCCAGACAGAGCACCGTCTGTAACGTGAACTGATCACCACAGTCAGATATGGTGGGTGCAGTGTTAGGAACTCTAGACAGAGCACCGTCTGTAATTTGAATTGATCACCACAGTCAGATATGGTGGGTGCAGTGTCAGGGAACTCCAGCTCTGTGCCGACTGCTCCCTTAATAGCATCTTTTAAAAGGCAGAAGCTTTAAATTTTGATAAAGTGCAACTAATTTGTTCTTTTATGGTTTAACGCTTTTGGTGTCAGAAATACTTGCCTAATTCACAGATTTTCTCTGTTTTCTCCTAAACATTTTATAGTTTTAGGTCCTACATTTAGTTGTAGTATCCATTTTGAGATATTTTTTGTGTGCATTCATTTTTGGTGTATGGACATGTTTGTTTCAGCACTGTTTGTTGAAAAGGCTGTAGTTCTTCCACGCAAGCGTGGGTCTGCTTAGGGACCAGCTGCAGTCACACTGCCCTGCTTTACTTGTTGACCGTCCCTGCTTGGCTCAGTCCTGTGGTCAGACATTGCACGTCCAGGCACTGCATGTCCTCCAGCATTGTTCTTTTCAAAGCTGTTTTGAATATTCCTTTTATTTCTTTTTTCTATTTTGATTTTAGAAGGCTACCTTTTGCATTCTTATTTGAATTATAAAATCAGCTTCTCAATTTTTTTTTGAGACAGAATCTCATTATGTCGCCCTCGGTAGAGTGCTGTGGTGTCACAGCTCACAGCAACCTCCAACTCTTGAGCTCAAGCGATTCTCTTGCCTCTGCCTCCCAAGTAGCTAGGACTACAGGCACCTGCCACGATGCACAGCTATTTTTAGAGACAGTGGTCGCACTCTGGCTCAGGCTGGTCTTGAACCTGTGACTTCAGACACTTCATCCACCTCAGCCTTCCAGAGTGTTAGGATTGCAGGCGTGAGCCACCACGCCCGGCCTAACTTCTCAATTTTTAAGAAAAAAAGCTTGCTGAGATTTAAATGGGATTGCTTTGAGTCTGTAGAACAATATATTTTTTGATCAGTGAGCATGGTATGTATGTGTGTATATATAGATAGATAGATACAGATAAATCCATTTACTTAGATTTTTCTTTAATTTCTTTTAACAGTGTTTCTAGTTTTTAGAATATTGGTCTTGCATAGCTTTTGTCAGATTGATCCCTTAGTATTTCATATTTGTGATGCTATTTAAATGGTATTGACGTTTTCTTTATTTTCTTTTTGAGACAGAGTCTCACTGCGTCACCCTCAGTAGAGTGCTATGGCGTCACAGCTCACAGCAACCTCAAACTTTTGGGCTTAAGCGATTCTCTTGCCTCATCCTCCCAATTAGCTGGGATTACAGGTGCCTGCCACAATGCCTAGCTATTTTTTTGTTACGTTGTAATTGTTGCTTTAGCAGGGCTAGACCGGTTGAACCTGCCAGGCTCATCTATGTGGCCAGTGCCCTTCGTAACCCACTGAGCTACAGGCGCTGCCTTGAATGTTTTCTTTAAATTTCAGTTTCCAGCTGCTTCCTGCTACTATATAGAAATATAATTGACTCTTGCACAATGATCTTGTATTCTTCTTGGGATACTCACATACTAGTTTTAGGAGCTTTTTTGTACATTTTGTTGGGTTTTCCACATTGACATTGAAGATCAGATTGTCTGCTAATAAAGACATACTTTCTCCCTTCCAGTCTTGAAGCCTTCCTTTTCTCTTTCTGGCCTGATTGCACTGGCTAGAACATCCTGCAAAATGTACGTTATAAATGGACTTGACGTTCTTGCCTTGTTCCTGACCTGAGAAAGTACTTAGTCTTTCCTTGTTGTGGGTCGTGTTACATGTGTCTCACAGCTGCCTTTCACCAGATTAAGGAGTCTTCCTTTATGTCCAAGGTTTCTGAGAGTTTTATTTTTTTTAATCAGGCATTGGTGTTTTGGATTTTGTCAAATTTTTTTTTTTATATATATATATATATATATATATATACACACACTTTTTTAATTGTTGGGAATTCATTGAGGGTACAAGAAACCAGGTTACACTGATTGCATTTGTTAGGTAAAGTGCCTCTTAACAATCGTGTTTTGCCCCCAAAAGGTGTGGCACACACCAAGACCCCACCCCCCTCGCTCCTTCCCTCTCTCTGCTCTTCCTTTCCCCACCCCTCCCTCATTCTTTCTCTCTCTGTTCTCCCGTTCCCTCACCCCCACCATGTCATTAATTGTCATTAATTGTCCTCATATCAGAATTGAGTACATGGGATTCATGCTTCTCCATTCTTGTGAAGCTTTACTAAGAATAATGTGTTCCACTTCCATCCAGGTTAATGCAAAGTCTGTAAAGTCTCCATTATTTTTAATGGTTGAATAATATTCATAGTGTAAATATACCACTGCTTGGTTAATCCATTCCTGGGTTGGTGGGCATTTAGGCTGTTTCCACATTTTGGCTATTGTAAATTGAGCTGCAATAAACAGTCTAGTGCAAGTGTCCTTATGATAAAAGGATTTTTTTCCTTCTGGGTAGATGCCCCGTAACGGGACTGCAGGATCAAATAGGAGGTCTAGCCTGAGTTCTTTGAGGGTTCTCCATACTTCCTTCCAAAAAGGTTGTATCAGTCCCACCAGCAGTGTAAAAGTGTTCCCTTCTCTCCATATCCACACCAGCATCTGCAGTTTCGAGATTTTGTGATGTGGGCCATTCTCACTGGGGTTAAATGCTATCTCAGGGTGGTTTTGACTTGCATTTCTCTAATAATTAGGGATGATGAGCATTTTTTCATGTTTGTTAGCCATTCGTCTGTCTTCTTTAGAGAAGGTTCTGTTCATGTCTGTTGTCCATTGATATATGAGGTTGTTGGTTTTTTTCATGTGGATTAATTTGAGTTTTCTATAGATCCAAGTTACCAAGCTTCAAATTTTTTTTTTTTTTTTTTAAATCTGTTCTGGCTTGGTGCCTGTGGCTCAATGGGCTAAGGTGCCAGCAATGTACACCTGAGCTG
>CAUYRH010159035.1:0-12285 GCA_963574655.1 Perodicticus potto | reverse complement strand
AATGTCTTCATACAATAACTAAGAAAATGCCATGAAGGCTATGTTAAACAGTTTGATGAAAACATTTCAGATTGTATATGAAACCAGCACATTGTACCCCTTGATTGCACTAATGTATGCAGCTATGATTTAATAAAAAATTAAAAAAATAAAAAATAAAAAGTAACTAGGCATGTGGCAGAGCAGAATAACCTGAACTGTTACCGGGGAAAAGACAGCTAAGAGACAGACCAACAAACCACAGAGCTGACAGAATTCGCCGTTCAACCTTGAAAGCCCATTACAAACAGAACCAAGGGTTGAAATAAAAATATGAATGTAAGACAAAACAGGAGATAAAAACAAAAACAACGTACTAAGCTAAAACTGCAGTCTCTAGAATGACCAATGTTCACTAGATAGACTTAGCAGGAAATGGGGCATATAAGAGAAAACACCAGAGAACCTGAAGGCCTGGCAGGAGCCTCTATACACACTGAACCAAGAGGAAAATTAACAAAAAGAATTAAGCTTGGGGAACCTCTGAGACGCCGTCTAGAGGTCCAGTACACATGCAACTGAACGAGCAGCACGTGACCAAAACAGACTATTTAAATAATCAGTGACTGAATATTTTCCAAATTTGATGAAAACTACATTACCAAAGTATCCCAATGAAAATGAAAAAGGGTAATCACAAAGAAAACCAAGCCAAGACACACTAAAGGTACACAAAAAATAGTTTGAAATTATCCACAGGAAGACTCATGCTATCAGCATCAGGAAGGAGAGTGGGAACATCACCCCAAATCTGCGAATATCCTAAGAGTAATAAGGGATAACATGATCCATTTGATATCAAACGTGTCAACTTAGAATAGCCATTCCATAAAAAGCACAAATTACAAAACTGAGTTAAGAAGAAACGAGAACTCTGAGTAGCCCTGTCCTCACCTCTACTAGAGAAATTCATGGAAAATCCGAGTAGCCCTGTCCTCACCTCTACTAGAGAAATTCATGGAAAATCTGAGTAGCCCCGTCCTCACCTCTAGTAGAGAAATTCATGGAACATCTGAGTAGCCCTGTCCTCACCTCTACTAGGGAAATTCATGGAAAATTGAGTAGCCACGTCCTCACCTCTACTAGAGAAATTCATGGAAAATTGAGAGGTCCTGTCCTCTCCTCTAATAGAGAAATTCATGGAAAATCCGAGTAGCCCCGTCTTCACCTCTACTAAAGAAATTCATGGAACATCTGAGTAGCCCCGTCCTTACCTCTACTAGGGAAATTCATGGAAAATCCGAGTAGCCCCGTGCTCACCTCCACTAGAGAAATTCATGGAACGTCTGAGTAGCCCCGTCCTCGCCTCTACTAGAGAAATTCATGGAAAATCGAGTAGCCCCGTCCTCGCCTCTACTAGAGAAATTCAACTCAAAATGAGAACTTGCCCATCTAGGAAACCTCAATACCAGACACCTTCATTGATAAAGTCTGTCACCCATTTAAAATAATGTAACACAAATATTGCCAAAACATTTGAGCAAATGAAATAAAATCACCCTTTCTTAAAGCATTCTGTGAAGCTAGTAATACTTGGATACCAAAACCAAACCTATTAGAAGTAAATAATGTATATATGGATCCTCTTGCCCATGACAGGTGATAAATTCCTTAATAGAGAAAATTCTAAGTCAAGATGAACTATTAGGAACTGGATTTTTTCACCTGCCTGGAACACCCTTAAAAAACAGACAAAATATATATAGCCATGGCACACAAGATGATGCATATCAGACAACAACAAACAGTAACCCAGACATGAAACAAATGAGGTGAGATTTATGATGGTCCCAGCTTACTGTCTGGAGACAGTTGTCAGGTCTTGAGGCAAGGTGGTTTCCCAGAATTGAGAATAGCTGAGAGTCTGGGAAAACCAAGGCAGCTAGAATTCACAGGGCGGGGGTCTCAGAGGAGAAGGCCTCACAGAGGGAGCTGTGGAGATCAGCAAAGGGTCTCCCTCAAGGGTTCAGTAAACACCAACAAGGGCACGTGTGTGAGGACACACCTGGAGGTGGGGAAAGAGTCCCTTGAGAGGGTTAGAGGGAGCAGTGCCAGCACCTGTGTCCAACAGCCAGCACCGAAAACTTTCTAACTCAGACGGCACCGGTCAGACCTTCAGAGGCGTCTTGACTCAACAGTGGAGGAGAAACCCCAGATCAACGTGCATAGAGCCCTGGATAAAAACACTTCATAGTAAGATCCAAAGGAAGAAAAAAACTCAAGATCATTTATGGGATGGTGTGGCTGGCTGAATGTGCCTGCGTGGGACCTGTCTGTGGGTTACTATTTGTTGTCGTCTGATATGCAATGTCTTGTATATATTCTGTCTGTTTTTTAAAGGCTGGAGAAGTTGCTGGGGACACTGAAGGGCACAGGCTGTGGAACTTGTGGCTTTGGCAAGATTGAAAGCATAACAGGTCCAGAAACTGATGCCCAATTCCAATTCGCTGGTATTAAAAACATTTCAGCGCTCACAGGTAGAAATGAATTGTGTGCTAGCCACATACAGAGCCGTTTCTCTCAAGATCTTATACTTCAAGTTAGGGTCTAAAAGACTCCAGCTGTGAAAGCGACATAAATGGATTCTAAACATGCCTCATCTGTTACGTTCCCAAGCCAAAGAAGCTAACGCTGCCTTATCACGCTATACTCAATTTGTACAGGAAATCATGAATCTTGAGGGAAAAGTATTTATAGGATAAAAAAATATTCTCCATCCTACACTGTGATAAAACTCGCAGTGTCTGGCAACCAATCAAAAATTACGAGGTATGCAAAGAAGCGGAAAACGCAACCCTACAGAGGGAAGAGAAATCAATCAATGCTGAGCCCTAAATGACGCACAAGACACAATTAGCAGACAAGGACATTAAAGGGGTGATTGTGGCAGGGTTGCATTTACACACCTCACAGAAGGCAGAGGAAGGACTGAGCGTGTTAAGTTCAGCCTAATACAGGAACCCACCACGTCCTAGACACTTACCAAATCCTGCCACTTCCTGGACACTTACCAAAGAGTAAGGAAAGCACTTGTCCACGACACGGGTTCTAAGAGAAGGTTCCTAGAAGCTTCATTTGTTATAGCCCAGAATTAGAGACAACCCAATCGTCCATCCACAGTAAATGAACAAGCACACAGTAGGGCATCCACATAGTGGGACACTTCTCAGTAATAACAAGAAATGAACCACTGATTGTGCAGAATGCCCAGAACGAGTCTCAAAACACATTGAGTGTTGCTTTCCACACACACATGACACTCACATTATGTTTCCATTAATACACAATTCTAGAAAATGCAAAGAGCAACAGCAAGCAGACAGTGGCTGCCTAGAGAGGTGGGTAGAAGTCGGGACGATGGGATGGAGGGATTGCAACAAGCAAAAGGTTTGGGGGATGATCTATAGGTTTGCCATCATGGTTGTAGTGATGTTTTCACAGGTACATACATGTGTGAAGACAGCAAGTGTATACTTCAAATGTGTGCAATTAGTTGTATGCAATGTACCTCAATAAAGCTGTTAACATTTTCTTTAACAAAGGTTAAATTACGTGAATGTATACAGCATCTGTATTCATAATAGACAGAAACTGGAGAACACTGAGTTGTCCTTTAGAGGGTGAACAGTTAAACATGCCATGGTGCGTCCACACGTGGAACCCCACTCAGCAGCAAGAGAACAAGCTCCTGACATGTGAAGCCACCTGGGCAAATCTCCAGACAATTATGCTCCCAGGAAAAACAGACAGTTCCAAAAGGTTACATCCTGTGCAATTCTATTTATATAACATTCTTCAAATGGCATCATTGTGGAACTGCAGAGCAGATGAGAGGTTGCTGGGTTAAGGAGGAGGGAGGGTGTGACGAGCGCAGAGTCCTCGTATAGACAGAAATGTCCTGAACTTGGCTGCACAAATGTCAGCACCCTGCTTGTGATCTGATGCTACAGTTTTCCACAATGTTGCTCTTGGGTAAAGGGAGAGTGGCATCTCTCTGGGTTGTTATAACAGCATGTGAACCTATAATTATCTCAAAACGAAGAGTTTAAGTTTTAAAAAAAAACTTCCACACCCACAATCATGACATGACCTGTAAAGCAAGCAAAAGACTTTGCTTAAAAGAAAGAAAGGTGGAAGGAGGTTTAATTATTTCTGCGACCTATTGTTGTTGCTAATGGATTTTTAACAATACCTGGGGTTATACATATTGTCACAAAGACACAATAGTGGGATTGGTAGAAGGTGATTATTGAATAATTTTAAATTTGTGTCTTTTTCCCAACCTACTCTGCCTGAAGCAAACTATTATTTGACATATATTTTTTATAAATTCTGTAATTATCTTGAGAACAAAAATCATATTACTTTCTCTGTTAAAACATTATTTAATGTCAACAAATAACATAGTCGGCAATTTCTGCAATTCTTCTCCTTTGGAGATTTTCATGTTTTAATAAATCACAAGCCTCAAAAAATAAAAGGGGGGAAATACAGTCCTAAATATAAAAGCCAGAATTATAAAACTTGTAGAAAAGAATCTTTAAACATCTTTGAGACCTTGGGAAAGGCATCATTTTCTTAGATAGGACCTGAAGATCATGAGCCAGAAATAATCACATAAAAACTGAACTTCATCAGAATTAAAATTAGTTTTAGAAGGACACCATTTAAATAAAGAAGGGTACACCACAGATTGGAGAACAGATTCACAAAGCGTTTTTTTGACAAAAGGACTTGAATCCAGAACATATCAAGAACTCTTACAACCTAATAAAAGAAAAATTGTCTCAGCACCCTGGGAGGCCAAGGTGAGTGGATTTGAGCTTGAGCTCACGAGTTCAACACCAGCCTGAGCAAGAACGAGACTCCGTATTTAAAAATAGCAGGTGCCTATAGTCCCAGTTACTTGGGAGGCTGAGGCAAGAGGACAGCTTGAACTCAAGAGTCTGAGGTTGCTGTGAGCTATGATGCCATGGAACTCTACCAGGGGCAAGAAAGTGAGATTTTGTCTCAAAAAAAAAAAAAAAAAGAGAGAGAGAGACAGAAAGAAAAATTTTTTAAATGAACAAAAGACCTGAAGAAACTCTGCAGAACAAGATAAATGAACACTCAATAAGCATACAAAACAAACTAACCAAATTCATCATTTGGAAACACACATCAAAACCACAGTATGACATTGCTGTTGCACACAAATAATAGTGTGGCTAAAATTAAGAAGACAATTCCAAGTTTTGACAAGGATGGGGAGAAACTAGATCTCATGTATCGTTGGTGGAGCACGAAATGGTACAACCACATTAGGAAAGATTTTGGCAGTTTGGTTTGGGGGGTTTTGTTTTGTTTTGCTTTGTGTGTTTTTGAGACAGGGTCTTTCTCTCTTGCCCAGGCTGGAGTGCGGTAGGTAGCACCACCCTACCTCACTGCAGCTGTCAATTCCTGGGCTCAAGGGATCTTCCAGCCTTAGCTTCCTGAATAGTCGGGACCTACAGGCACACACCATGCTCCACTAATTTTTTTAAAAAAAACATTTTGGTAGAGACAAGAACCCACTACCTTGCCCAGGTGGATCAGAAACTCCTGGTCTCAAGCAGTCCTCCTTCCTTGGCCTCCTCAGGTGCTGAGATCACAGGCATGAGCTGTCTGTGCTGGCAGTTTGTAAAAGTCACATACGTACTTACCAGCTATTCCCACTCCCAAGTATTATCTAAGGGAAATGCAAGCTTGTGTTCACACACACACACACACAAATGTGCATGATTATTTATGCCACTTCCTTCATAACACTGAAAACTGGGTACAACCCAAATTTCCATCGACAGATGGTAGATGAATAATTGTGCTAAGGCCAAACACCGGAACGGTTTTCAGCAATAGGAAAGAATTTATCTTCTTCTACACACAACATGAACGGATCTCAAAATCCTTCTGCTGAGCAAAAGGAGCCAGACACTGATGAGAATAAACCGTGTGGTTCCATTTGCGTGGAACTCAGCCACAGTGACAGAAAGCAGACCAGGACCTGCCTGGGGCCACAAGTGGGGACGGAGAAGCAGAAGAGAGCGTTTTGGGGTGAAGAAATCATGATACATCTTTATTAGGGAGGTGATTATACTAGTAACTTCTGTCAAAACACATGTATGGATCATTACAGTGGGTGCATGCCATTTGCCATTCTGTGTAAACTGCCCTCAATACAAGTAATTTTCAAAAAGAACAGGGAGGGTAAATCTGTGTCTCAATTATTGCCTTCCCAATAATGGTGACTCTCTTGGCCCAACTCCTTGTCACACCCCGTTAGAACCTCTTTGATTCCACTGGTGTTTTACTGATTAACACAGCTGGTGAAGAGCTTGTCCTGGACATGGAAGTTTCTATTTTCATGACGAGTCACATCTCCAATTCACAACCTTCTTCTCAGGACCCTCGAGAACGCACTTTGTGAGGGAGGTGATCCCCTGACACCTAGCGGCAGTGACCCACAAACCTGCTCACCGGGCTGGCATCAGTTTGACGAGGGTGAGCTCTGGGCTGGAATCGCCACCTCCTGCTTCCTTGTGTGGCTGCAGGATGCACAGCAGAGATCCTCTAAGGCCATGTGCTCAAATGTGTCAGGGTCACTGACCAGGGGCCCTGACCGCCGGCCGTCAACAAAGCCAGAGGGCCGCCTAGCAGAGGGAGTGGCCTTTTCTGCTGGCAAGAGCACTTTGCATACAAGAGTACCTCGCCCTCTCCGGCCACCAGGGCCTCGAGCCTCCCCAGCCTCCCTCCATCACTGCTGACCATGGAGACACTGACAGGCATGTCGCCACTCCCCTCCCAACCCAGGGTGTAGTTTAACTTTCTTATTTTTTCTAATGTCACATTCAGAAGAGGGAAAAAAAGTCTCCATACAATTGTTTCTGTTTGTCTCCATTTCTGCTTAGAAAATCATTCCCAAGGATGGACCTAGTCAGGGAGGACGCCAGAGAACAGCCTGTGCAGAAGGGCTTGGCAGGCAGGGTGGCCAGGGGCTTCCCCCACATTGGAGCCAGAGCTGGCCCTGGACCCTGCCTCAGCTGGTGGCTGCGGGAACCACCCAGCCTGCCCACCCCCAGGCTCCCTCCACAGGGCACTCCATACTTGGGGTCGCCTTCCAGCCGGTTACACACAATTTGAGGGAAGTAGAGGGTAGTGGGTTAAATGGGGGATCCATGTCTCCACCCCCACACCTCTGCAGATGTAATCGTGTTAAGGATGCAAAGATGAGATCAGTCTGGATCTAGTGTGGACCCCAAATCCAATGACTGGTGTCCTAATAAGAGAAAGAAAGGGGAGATTAGTACATAGGCCTAGGGGGGAAGGCCGTGTGATGACGGAGGCAAAGGTCGAGAGATATGTCCACAACCAAGGGTGGGGTCACTGCCCAGAGGTGGGGAGGTCATGGGACAGATCCTCCTGAGTGCCCACACCGTTCTTGGTGTCCAGCCTCCAGGACTATGAGACCACCAGTTTCTGCTGTGAGCAGCCACCCAGGCCTGGAGGCCACCATGCTTCATCTGAGTGGTGGAGTGTCACCAGGAACCTGCCTTCTGGAAGGGGCTGTGCTGGCACCACCGCCCATGGGCATACACCAGTCCATTTCTAAGTAGTGGAACATGACCTTTGACCAGTCACTTCACTTCTGGAAAGCCAAAGGAAGTGACTGGGCAGGGCCCTCTGCAATGCCCCCGAGCACGGTGCTGCCACAGAGTTTGCATTCAGATGTGGGATGGCACACGGCCTCCCTCCCCACCTACACACAGCAGCCTGACACCCCCTGGGCATGCCAGGCCCTCGTCCCGAATCCTTCCAGAACCCTCTCCTTGCAGAGTCTCTGTAGGTCTTGGGCAAGTTGCAGCTTCTGAGGTAGGTGAGCCCAGGTGCCTGCGTGCCCAAGGCTGCTGGCGAATGGCACAGGTCCACCTGTAACTCACTCTGCCCAGGGCCATGCAGGCAGCACCTGCCCACCCCATGTCTCCCCAGTTGAGTGTTTGTCTGAGAATTTTTATTTTAGTGAAGTGGTATCATCAAGGGAGGCTGGGCAGGGCAGATGCCTTCTGCTCCCAACTTCTTCCAGGGTCATGACCATGGTCTGGGAGGCACGGGTGGGCTGGTCTGAGCTTCGCCCTTCAACATGGGCTCAGTGTGAGGGCTACCGGCCACAGCCACCCTCTCTCCTGAACGCTGCCATATCGAAGTGTGTAAATGTCTCCCTCTGGCAAAAAAGTTAAAATAACCCCCTTTAGAAGAACTTTCTCCGGATCGACTAAGTTAATTAAGACAGTGTGGTCTACAGAAAAGAGAGAATCCAAGATGCCAACATTTTAAATTTACCAACAATAAAATGCAACTTTGAAAAAGATGGTAGGCAATTTTCTGAAAAACTAAATATAACACCAGATTTTGAAAAAATGCATATTTTTCAGAAAAATGCCAGTGACAATCAGCAACATCATATTCCCGAAGGAACACTCTGTCGTTAAAATGCCAGGTAACTTCTACAAAGTCAGCACAGAGAGACTTGATGCTCTTCAAGGGACCTGACATGGGTCTATGTTTAGGCAAAACTCCCAACAGATGGAAACCGCCTGCGAATGTCTGTCCAGACCTGGGGGGAAGGCTTGGCTGCATCCACATAGACAGGACGCCGCCCCCGCTCCGGGCTCCATAGTGGCAGCCAGGAGCCCGCCCCCGTCAGAAACCTGCAGGGCAGGAGACAAATCCACATTCCACCCAAACCTCCACCAGGACACCTGACGTCCACAACGGGAATTCCAAAGCAATCCCAATGTGCCACCTCCTGAGACCTCCATCCAGCTCCTCCCAGGAGGCCCATGCTGGGATGAGTGGCCCTGCCCTGGCCCCCTCCACGGAGCTGGGGTCTCTGGGTGTGGCCAGCCAGGCCCTATCATATGCAGGACTTCTGAGGTAAATGAGCCAGAGTTTGGACCTTCCTCCACCCTGGGTCTGGCACACCCTTCTGCCAGGTAAATGAGCCAGACTCTGGACCTTCCTCCACCCTGGGTCTGGCACACCCTCCACTAGCCAGGCCCTCAACAGTCAGTCTTCGTCCCAGATGAAGCACCGTGGTACATTCTCCTCAGGTCCCAGGTGTCTCTGCTCCAGAGCTTTGAGCAGGTTCCCTGGGTGGGGTCAGAGCCTGGCACAGCTGAGCCACCAGAAGCCAAGGAGCTTCTAGCCCCATCTGACTCCGTCAAGTGTAGGGGGAGGGACCTCAGTGACCAGCAGGTGTGGAAAGGGCCAAAGTTGTTCAGTTGCATCAAGAACACAAAAGCCACCACAGACTCAGACATACACACTCACACTCATTCACTCTCATAGCTCTGACACACTCACACCTGCAGGCTCACACTCAAATTCACACACATTCCCACACTCGGGCACACTCTCACACATTCTCGCACACTCACATTCATTCACATATGTACTCTTGCACTCACACGCTTAGATTCACACGCCCTCACACATGCCAAGGATGTGTGCTAGACCCCTGCCTCACACAGGGTACAAGTCACAGACCAGCCCCCCCACACACAGCAGCCTGTACCATGGAGTGGGCACAAGTGAGGGCTCAGCGGGGACCCGCCAAAGCCCTGCCTGGTTGGGCCAGATGCAAAGTCCTGGGCACAGGGACAGGCTCAGGGTGTGGCCCTGAGTCCTGAGCCCGGCTCAAGGCTGCTCTTTTGTGGGGCAGACAGGGAGCCCAGTGCTTCCTTTCTGGAAAGTAGATGGCTGGCTGGAGCCGGCCACCCACACACCTATGCAACAGGGTATGAGGACATCTTGAGGATGGGACAAGTTCTTGGATTTGCATCAAGAGGTCCAAGCAGCCTGACCCAGTCCTGGAGCTTTGCTAGGTCTTGTGACCACGCAGAGCCAAGATAGCTAACAGCAGAGATGATGAAAAGAAGTTCTGCCACTTGGATAACCTTCTGAAGTCCTGATGCACAGACTAGAACCTGGCCACTGCAGGGAAGTCCCAGAACAGGCACTGGGGTCACAGACAGCCACCATGCAACACAGACTGAGGGCCTTGGTCATGGTGACTCTCTCCTGAGGTGCCGCAGCTGGCATGGATGTGCCCGACGCCCCCTGACACACTGCACGGTGTCACTTTAAAGGTCAAACCCCAGAAGCAGTTACATATCCAAAAGTAAGAAGGGATGCTAGACCAATCACAGTGCGTCCAGAAGGCAAGGAGGAATAGAAGATGACATTAAGGAAGCATTTCTAAATCTGTGGGAACCCATGTGCCTGGCAAATGTCACAGTCCCGCCCAAGCAGAAGGTGCCGGCTGTGGAGCTCTGGACAGTGAGCAGACACCTGCACTGGGGAAGGAGCCCAGGACAGAGGCCCACGGAGCAGACGTCACGGCCTCACCAAGCCAGTGTTGCACACCTAAGAATGAATAAATGGCACGTACGTTACTGGAAACCACGTTTCAAGCAAGAATTAAAACTATGAGATGCAAACATTGTATTCCCAGTGCTCTTCACACAACAAACCTATCAAGAAAGCAGAAGTTGGCTCGATCTCTGTAGCACAGTGGTTATGGCACCAGCCACATACACCCAGGCTGGCATTTTTGAGCCCGGCCCAGGCCTGCTAAACGACAACTGAAACAAAAAATAGCCGGGCGTCGTGGCGGGCCCCTGTAGTCCCAGCTACTTGGGAGGCTGAGTCCAGAGAGACAGAGGGAGATGGGCCCGGTGTGTCACACATTTCCTGGACTGCCCGGTTCCTTCAACAGGTGGTCACTGAGCTCCTGCCAGGTGCCAGGTGCTTCTGCACAATTATTCCCGAGACGCTCATCTTAGTTTCCTGGGGCTGCCATAACCAAGCACCACAAACCATAAACGGTTGTCTCTCAGTTCTGGTCCTGCTGAGGGCCATGAGTGGAGGATCCATCCCAGGGCTCCCCTGGGCTTGCAGGTGGCCGTCTTCGTGTCCCCTGGCATTTCCCATCTGTGCGTGTACAGGAGTCTCCGAGCTCCCCCTTTCAGAAGAACATCAGTCCTATTGGATCAGAGCCCACCCTGCTGGCCTCATGTTAACCTAATTACCTGTGTAAAGACCCTGTCTCCAAATAAGGTCAGAGACTGAAGTATTAAGGGTGAGAACTTCAAGGTATGAATTTTCGAAGGACACAATTCACACATAACAACCACTACAAATCTACAAGGCACTGCCCCCATTCAGTGATCCAGAAAACTAATCCTCAGACAGAAAGAGTCACTTGCCCTGAATCACAGTTACTGACAAAGCCAGAATCTGAAGCCCAGTCTGAATAATTCCAAAGCGTTGTCCTCTCCAGTAGGTGAAGGCTGACAAAGTGACGGGTGCCACACGAAGGCAAAAGGACGATGTGCAAGTGTCGACTACAAAGAGACGTGCTTTGGGAGTGGGAAATGCACCAGAACGAAGCTCTGGAAACTTAGGATCTGATGCCAACATTCCCCTGACAAACCACCTGCCAGCCCCACCCAGAGGAGGAAAGGTACCTTTCCTGTCACCCTCACCGCCACTCTGCTGCCCCACAATCCCAGCCCATCAGAGGAGCCTGCCCTCCCTCACCTACAGCATCAAAAGGAGACATTCCCTTACATGCAACCTTCAGGGCTACTTGGTTCTTAATGCTCACCCTACAACTCTTATTGGCCATGGAGCGTGGGGAGAAGCGTACATCCCTTCACAGTGTGGTCTGCAGAACAAAGCCAGGCGCTCTGCTCTGACAGCTGGAGACCGGGGGCACTTCTCATGCAGGATGAGATTCGAGATGAGCAGGGCCCCCTCCAGGAGATCTGGTGTCCACCACTCGGCTCCAGATGGCTCCACCATCAGCAGGTAGGGCCCACCCTCAGCTGTCCTGCAACCCACAAGTGCCCCAACAGTAGAGGGGTCATGTCAGCACCCAAACTGAACCCATGAGAGTAAAGAAAGAGCCATTAATATCTCAGTACAAGAATATGGGGAAGGGGCAAGGGAGGGGAAGGGAGGGGCAGGAAAAGTGAGGGGAGGGTGATGGGTGGGTCCACACCCAGGGTGCATTATAGAAGGGTGCAGGTGAAGTTTACTAAATGTAGAGTATAAGGGTTTGAACACAATAACTAACAAAATGCCACGAAGGCTAAGTTAACCAGTTCGGTGAAAATATTTCAGACTGTATATGGAACCAGCACATTGTACCCCATGATTGCATTATTG
>CAUYRH010159034.1:0-36002 GCA_963574655.1 Perodicticus potto | reverse complement strand
ATTTTGATTGTACTGTGAGAGATAGCCCTCATAGCATTTTCTTAATCACTATATAAAGACATTGATACTCTACATTTGATAAGTTTCACCAGTACCCTACTAAGATGCACCGTAGGTGTGATCCCACCAATTGCCCTCCCTGCCCCCCACCGCGCCCACCCCCCCCCCCCCCGTAACCCTTAACCGGATTATTTTGGTGAAAATTGGGTTTTAACCTTCATATGAAAGCTATAAATTAGCTCTATATTAGGGCTGAGTACATTGGATACTTTTTCTTCCATTCTTGAGATACTTTGCTAAGAAGTATATGTTCCAGCTCCATCCATGTAAACACAAAAGAGGTAAAGTCTCCATCTTTCTTTAAGGCTGCATGGTATTCCATGGTATACATGTACCACAATTTATTAATCCATTCATGGGTCGATGGGCATTTGGGCTTCTTCCACGACTTAGCAAATATGAATTGGGCTGCAATAAACATTCTGGTACAAATATCTTTATTATGATGTGATTTTTGGTCTTCAGGATATATACCCTCTCTCTTTTTTTTTTTTTAAGACATGGGATCTTGTTCATTGTCCAGGCTGGAGTGCAGTGACATGATCATAGCTTACTGCAACATCAAACTCCTGGGCTCAAGCAATCCTCCCACTTTAGCCTCTGGAGTAGCTGGGACTATAGGTGTGTGCCACCATGCCTGGCTAATTTTCTATTTTTTATAGTTTGCTTGGGCTGGTCTGGAACTTCTGTGCTGAGTGATCTCAGCGATCCTCACACCTCAGCCTCCCAAAGTGCTGGGATTACAGGTGGGAGCTGCCAAACTCGGCTATCGATAATCTTTTGATTACATGTTGAAATGATAATATTTTAGGTATAGTAAATAAAATATATTATTATGACTATTTTTAAAAACTTTTTCTTTTTAATTATTTAATGTGGCTATTGGAAACATTTAAGTTATCTTTATGGCTCATATTTCTGTGAACAGCTCTTGTGTAGACCAGGGGTCAGTAAAGTAAAGCCCAATATCTGTTTAGTAAAGTGGCCCACTTGTTTGTATATTGTCATAGCTGTCTTCAGGTTGCAATGGCATAAGTGATTATTTCCAATGGAAACCATATGGTTCACAAAGTGTAAAATATTTACTATCTGGATTATTACAGAAGAAGTTTGCTGAACTCTGGTCTGAAGAATTCTGGGAGAGTTGGTAGGACCTAAAATCAGTCTCAGAAACCCTGATTCTTACTCTCATGAGTCATGCACTTAGGTGAAGGAGAGAGCGCTGGGGATTCAGGCATGTGCTCTCCTTGATCTCTCAGCCAGTCCCTTAAAGCAAGCTGTAAACCTCTACTCCTCTCCTACTTAGAAGCCTGGAAAGAGGGACTGTAGGACCAGAAGATTGGTCCTGGTTAGAGGGCAGGTTTGGCACCTTTTACCATCCAGTAGAGGAGTGTGGAGACTTTGCTGTGGACTCACGTCCTTCTAAAGGCCTTCTAGTTAGAGACACAAGTAATGGCTACTAGGTAGAGGTGGCCATATGGAGTGACTTAAATAACAGGCTCATCTGCCCCAATGAGCAGCTGTAGCATGTTTAAATAATCTGGCGTCCTAGAGGTATTTCACATCCAAGAGTTTTATCACCAAGAAGCTATTTCGAGGAAGTGTAGATTTATCACCTTTGTTATCAGTTGACATGTTGGCCAGCTAAGTGTGATCTTTGATGGATGGAAAAGGCTGGAAAGGTGAGGTGGAACACAGGATGGAAGGCAGGAGACCCCAGAGCTGAGCTTCTCTAGATGGCGACCCACTCCTGAGACTGTCCTGTGGGCAAGGGCCTCTGAAGGGTCATCAGAAGTTTTGGTGTGACACTTCCTAAAAGTCCCCTTCCCGCTCTCTTCCCCCCCAAAAAATACATCTTCAAGGGACAAGACCTTGAATTGGAATCAGGCTTCCCAAAGATTTTGGGTGATATTAACATCCACCAGTGCAGGGCAAAGCGTGTTACAGTGAATGGAGTTACAGTATTCAGAATGAATTACAGGACGTTAGGCGCGTGATTTACCACCTATAGTAAACAGGGCTACACACATGGTGTATTTCTGCTGTGTTGGTTAGTTATTAACTGCAAAAAAGAGGAAATTCATTTAGGAGACGTGCCTATTTTTTATGAGGTAGGGCTGCCTGGAGATGCATGGCGTTTTAAAGCAAACGAATTCCTGGGAGAGCCTGGGCTTACCACCCAGAAATGTGGTAAGGAATAAAAACATTTACACCAGTTTAATATGAATGGTTGAAGAAAATATCTATTGCACATTGAACATGATATATGAAACCATAACCTACTCTTGTGTAGTAAGCAACAGAACCATTCACCTAACAGATTACTATTCGAGTTGACATTATTCTGCATCTTTTCGATCTTCCCTTGCCAAGTGCTAGAAACTGTCAGAGGAAGCACGCCAGATGCATAGGCACTGTTGGCCTGGGGGTTGGGAGCCCATAAGACTATCGAAGGCAGAGGTTACCCAGTGACCCCCATGCTGCAAACTGTAGTGGAAATCAAAGGATGACAGCTAACATAAACAGCGGCTGCGTGTGCAGCGTCAAAAGTCAAGACAAATAGAGGTGGGACTTTCTCTGTCTCCTGCTCCCTTTCTAGTATATGAAATGGAGCTTATTTCCCATCTTCCAGTGGAAGAAAAAGTGCCATATGGCTTTTGGGGGCCTCCGAAGTGCTTCTTGATTCATTCTTATAACATAGGTGGGGAATTTGACCTCCTAGAAAATTATTAAGGGGTGACTCTTGCTTAATCCTACTGTGATTTATCTGCTACATATTGGATGCTACAGCTGGAAGGAATCTTAGGAGACTTTTTGGTATAACTCTTTCTTCTTCCATAGATAAAGAAACTAGGTCTCAAAAAGGTTAACGAATTGCCTAATGTCAAATGGCAGTTAAGTGCAGGGCTGGTGCTGAGAACCTGAATATCTCAAGCCTTGGTGCAGAGCACTTTTCCTTTTACTTTTCTGCTTGTGTACGCACACACGAAGTTATTTGGAATTTCTAATTTCTTTCTAGATACAGTAACTAAAAATGGCTCCCGATCCCCTTGTCATTTGATTTGTAAGTTGTCTAGATCGGTGTCTGCATGAAGACACCTTACTGGGGCTGACACTCCTAACCGGTCTTATGATTCTGGACCTGTGGAGTTCTCTTTTAATCCATTGTCTTTGAAGTTTTATGATTCAAACTCACATCTACTGAAGCCATAATGACAATTTTGTATTTGGATGGGTTAACATAGTTGGGGAATTTTAGAGAATTAACATTACAGTCCAGTGAATTAGTGGCAGAGTGAAACAAAATAGAAAGGCCAAGTTTTGCCCAAGCAAAAGATGTTCCTTTTTCATGTGAAATATATAGGTTTTGACATTTCTGTAATTTTTAAACTAAGAAGAAATTCATTCTGATGTTTTGTCTGACATCCCCAAAACTCTTTAAGATCTCAATAGAACTCTTGGTTTGTATTAATTCTGTTTCATTTGCGTATTTTGTGTGTCTAGGGGTCATATTTGAAAAACATCTCTTGTGAGTGCTGTGTATAATTTTGGCAGAAAATTACTTTTTTGTGTGTGTTTCTGTGATGATCTCCTGAGATCATTTTTGCATAAATCTGGCCTTCTATTTTCAGATACAAATCTGTTGTACAGATGATTCTTCTTAGAAGAAAAGATGCATTTGTAGCTGAAAAATGTAAATTACTTTTCATGGAAAATACCTCTCTGGGCCCCTGGTTCCAAAATATGATGATTGACTATTGCGTGCTTTTGTGTGTTCTTAGGAGGCTGTTTTCTTACCATTTAGAAAACTCCTGATTGTGTAGCTGGTAGGATGGAGTGGCATGGCTCTTCTTGCTGCATGGGTAGGTCACGTTTATGTGGCACTCAGCTAAGCAGATGAGCTCTATGTTGTTGAAGCAGGTGTATCATGGGCATTCTTTATAATGTGGGTATGATAGCAGGGGAGTCTAGACCTGGAGTCCTTTAATTACCATCCTTTGTTTGCAGGTCATCCTTACTTTTGCTTTTTCAACCAGGATTCAAAGTTTTCTTTGAATGTGGAATGAACACCCTCCCTGTTACAAGTTTTTATGAAATAATGGAAGACGGCAGACATCCTTCCTAAGATGTCTTCTCCTCAGTACAAGGGCTGGCGTTTGAGGTATTTGGGGGCATGGCTATAAAGCAAAATGTAAAATCAACACATTCAGATCTGTGCCAGAGAAAGACTTGAGTTTGAGAACATTTACATCTGTTTTCAATAATTCCTCGCATATGTTGCAGAATGTACGTTATCCATCTTGTTATCCAGGAAATAACATTTGTTGCAAACAGTTTGCCAATTCGTAATTTTATTGAATTTGTTTATCATGCTGTGGCTTCATATGAGGTCTGAAAGATGGTGATCTTTGGTGTTCCAGCTGTTGTAACATTCTGCAGTGGGGCCTTAATTCCAGGATGGGCTGGAATTCTTTGGAGGGTTTGGGCTTTCTTAGAACTACAGTGTATGAGCTGGCGTTGCTGATGGGCAATTATTCTTGGGAAACAGAGTAACTTTGCCTGTGTACTCCTTAAACCCGTTTTCATTTCTGGCTTTTAAATGTAGTCTTGGGACTGATGTGTTGAATAACAGTCCTTGTGCACCCTTCACTGTCTCCTTTGAAACACGAACAAACTTTCAAACTGTTTTTGTGTCTGGTTTGAGAGGATACTGTCCCCCAGAAAAAAAAAAAGTGATTATTTAGAACCAGCCCAAACTATCTCAAACCTGAAAATAAGTAAATTCTATACCACAGACAAGCCAAATAATACCTTTTTGCTTCATAAATATTATCATTTTCTTTTTTTAACTTAATTTTTATTAAATCATAACCGTATACGTTTATGGGGTACAATGTGATAATTTGATATACAATGTGGAATGCTTAAATTACTAATAAACATAACCATCACCTCACTTATTTTTGTGGGTAAAAAGCAAATTTACCCACGTCTAATTTTATAATTTTTTAATTTTATGTAGCAGGCATTTTCTCCACCGAGGTTTATATCATCTTTGCCAAAACCAGGAAGAAAAAAAATATTAACAACCTTGAAAGCTCTTTCGATCTGAATTATTCCTTAATGTTTTTTAATGGTTTATTATAACCACACAAATGTGATCTTGGGGCCATTTGGAAGTTATTGAGTTTCCTTAGAGATGGGACTTGGCATTTTCCAAACCAGAGTTTGCTTTTGTGGCCTGGAAGTTACAAGGAATATATATTTGGAGGACTAAAGATTATTCCCCACCAAGAAGTTTTGTCAACCTGACCTTCTCTACTCTTATGATGCTGTGCACACAGCGGTAATCTCTGCAGAGGAGAGCAAATAAAGTGAAGAAATATAGCAGTATGGGTTATTTTTACATCCTAAAGTAAATTCTCCAGCATTAAGGCTGACTGGGAATTTTCATCTCAGAGTTCTCATGAATGCTGCTCCACTTCGGCGTTGTCCTCTTGAATCTCTTTTTATTATAGGTCTTTGAAGGAGGTATTTCTTGTAGTAATTTACTCAGCCAGACAGATAAGTGAGATGTGGGATTGTGGAAACAAGGGGCTGGAAAGACCTTTTGGGGCCAGCTGGTTCTGCCTTTCAGCCTACAGGCTTTTTAGGTACTACAGCCAGTCAAGGTGAAAGACTAGTTCAGTTGCAGTCCATGTTTTCCAACCTTTTTTTTTTTTTTTTTTTTATCTCACAGCGCACTTGAACCTATAGTTAAACTTGTGTGGGACACTTAAATTATGTTGATCAAAAAAAAGGGTAAAAAAAAAATTCCTACTTGCTGTACTTTAACTTCTTTTGAAAATAATTTAATTAATGGTCTTTAAAAATGTTCAAGGCACACCTAAGATCCTCTCACACCACACCAGTGTGCCACTGCACACTGGTTGAAAATCACTGGTTACATTTAGAGAACTTGGGTTACCTAAAATTCTGTGATGAGTCTTAGCACAAGTTTCAAAAGTTAGTTGTGGGAAAATGAATGTTCTTTGAATGTGGTTGGAGCCAAATGCCTTGAGATGGTCTTCTGAGCCCTTTCCATGAAGTAATGGTCCGGGATAATCCCCCAAATCTGAGGTTTTTCTCTCCAGCTTCCCACGCCAAAGTGGGAATCCATCTGATGCCACCCTGACAGTGATCGTTCTCTTGCTTCAACACTTCAGATGGGAAGGAGCTAAGCACTTTGGGGAAGCAGCCTGGACCAGGAATGAACAGCTCTCAAGAGAACCATCTTCCTTGTTTTTTTCTTAAATTGTTTGGGATTCATTAAGGGTACAAAGAATTAGGTTATACTGATTGCATTTGTTAGGTAAAGTCCCTCTTACAATTGTGTCCCGCCCCCAGGAGGTGTGCCCCCATCTCCTACCTCCTCTCCCATATCCCGCATTCCCCTACCCTACCCCTTGTATTAGCTCGTCTGCTGCTTTCATATTAAAATTGAGTACATTGGATTCTTGCTTCTCCATTCCTGTGATGCTTTACTAAGCAGAATGTGTTCCAATTCAATCCAGATTAATACAAAGGATGTGAAGTCTCCATCTCTTTTCATGGTTGAATAGTATTCCATGGTATAGTCATCTTTGTTTTAATGGGATGTCTGCCACCTTGCAGCTTTTCTCCATTGGTCTCAGTTCTGAGAGATCCAATTTTTAATAATCATTCCTTGAAGAGAAAAAAGGAAAAATTCTAGGATATTAAAACACACAGCCATTTTTTGTTCTGTTTCTGTTTTACCTCATTCTGGTGTTCTGAGACAGCCTTTAAGGGGGCAAATCTATCCTTTTAAAGAATAAAATTGATTGATTTATTCCTGTTTCTTCTGTAGAATATGTTAGTGATATTTTGAGGCATTCAGTAAACCTCCTTTAAGTTTCCAGAAGAAAGATTCAGGTAAGTTGATTAAAATGATCTATTCTTTCCCTGGCTTATACATTCTTTGGGGATAAGGGATACTGGTTTATGGTAAATTCTGGTTGGTATCCTGATCATCACTTGGCCTGCAAAATAATGTTCATCGAATGAATGATGAATGCATGAATTTTTTGAATAAGCCAGACATTTTGCTGCTGAGAGATAATGTCATTTGTTTGCTTGTATCTCAACTTCATTTGGTTTACTTCATCATTAAAATATTTTTTTTTTGCTCCTGCCCTCATAAGTGACTCTTCATCTCAAGGGTCCAGTCTGAGAGTGTCTCTCCTCCCCGCCTTCCATCATAGATACTCTCTGATCAGTTACCCCTGGATGCAGTGATTTGGCAGCATGGCAGAGTGGGAAGCATTTTGGGTCCCAGGCCAGCCACCTTTTAATGAAAATTACTAGGGAGAATGTATATAATCTCTTTAAATGTCCATTTCTCCATTTAGCTTCCCTTAAGGGGCTGCTGTGAGCAACATGGTCTTGTGATGCTCCAGTAACCTAGCAGGTGCTCAGGAGGTAAGAGAATGCTTTAGCCTGCTGGACTTGACCCTTTGTCCCTTGCTGATCTTCATGTGTGGCGGTGGTTTGGGCCCTGTCTGTGGGTGTCTGCATTGATGCGATCTTGGATTCTGAAGTGGCATGAACAAAGCCATACTCTTTTTAATGTCCTGGCTAAAAAAGGTGATCATATATCACAGGTTGTCTGGAGCTATCTCATTTTAAGATATATTTAAGATATACTGTTTAAGATATATTATTCCTTTGTCCTTTGAACTATTGAAATAGTCTAGTCTATCCTAACATTTTGATTCCTCGTTTTGGAATCTCCCAGCCATCCTCTTGCACTAGAAAATAGCACAAGATACATTGTCTAATTCCTCTTGGTTTTAATCAGACAACATAGTTATCCTATTTCTGGCATGTCATGGAACACCTGACTGGCATAAGAAGAAGAAGGATTTTGTAGCAGTAGTGCAAGCAGAAGGTACACCCTGAAAGGCACCCAGAAGAGCATTTCATGTTCCAGCATCTCTGCATACTAGGGTGGGGTACCAAGAAGATATTATTGTTTGTTGCTAATTTCAAGGTCCGTGATCTCTCTACAAGTGAGATTATTTGTGGACAGGGCCTCTACCTCATTTGATCACCTCTTCTCTTCCTGCTTGGATGAGTTTCTAGTTGCTGCTGTAACAATTTGTAACAAACATAGTGGGCTAAAATAACACAAATATGTTCTCTCTCTCTTCCCCAAAGATATACATCAACCCTGCATGAAACATACATCCACCCCATCCCAAGGTTCCCCAAGTGTCAGCCATTACAACTTCAAGTCTAAAACCTCATCTGAGTCTCATCTGCTCAAAAATACAGAATCTCACGATCTCAATAATGTGTGGGTATGGGTGAGTCTGTGAATATGATTCATTTGGGGGAAAATTATGCTCCATCTGTGGCCCTGTAAAACCAGAAATAAGTTAATGTGCTCCCAAAATACAGTGGTGGGACAGGCATAGGAGGCCAGTTGTAGACTTTTCATTCTAAAAAGGTATAAAGTGGAAGGAAAGAGGAGACATTCACCAGTACCGAGCAATCTTTAAATCTGGCAGGAAAAGCTTCCTTAGGTGTCTGGACCTATAAATAATACTCTGTGGCCTGCTGGAACATCTTTCCTTTTTTTTTTTAAATGAAGGGATAGATCTTGCATTTGCAGGTGAGTAGTTTCATCAGCTTGTTGCCTGTCTGTAGAATTTTCATTGCTTTACAACCTTCTTTCATTTTCTCTCTTTTTATCGTTTCAGTCTAAGCTGGCAGTATTTCTGCAAGTATAACATTCTCAAACAATCTTTAGTCTTCAATGTATGTCATTGGGATTCAGTCCATGAGAAAAGAGGGTCCTCCACAGATATTTCTGGATAATACTATTTCTGTTCCTGGCTGTTGCTGTGATGGTTGAGGGCACTCATGAGTCACATGCCTACTCTCTCTTCAAAGAGCTTCCCGTGCAAAGGGATACTCTGATCTTTTGATTCTTCTGCGGCACTTGCCAAAGGTTGTCCATTTATACCCTTGGCTTTCTCTCATCCTTTCTTGGCAGTGAACCTCCTAAATTTAGCATTTTTTAAAATAATCTGAATAAGCTGAGAATTTCCTAAATCATCAAGTCCTGGTTCCTTTTTGATTAACAGTTTTTCCCTCAATTTATCTTCTTCTTGCATTTTCTTATAATCAGCCATGGGAAACCAGACCAGCCCTTCAGCACTTTGCTTGGAAATCTCAGAGAAATATCTAACTTCATCACTTTCAAGTTATGTTTTCCATATAACTGTAGGACACAATTCAGTTACTATTTCTTCCATCATGTAAGGAGGATTTCCTTTCTTCCAGTGTCCAGTAATATGCTCCTCATTTTCTTCTGAGCTCTCCCACCAGCACCTTTAATATCCATACTCCTGCCCATAGTCAGTTGATCCAGGTATTCTCTGAGAAGATATTGGTTTTCTGTACTGTGTTCCTCACTTCCTTCTGAGTCCTCAGTAGCAGAGTCATTAATGTCAATATTTCTACCAACAGCGTGTTTGGAGACAATCTAAGCTGCTTCCATCCTGCTTCTCAAAATTCCTCTAGCTTCTATTAATTTATCACATTCCAGAGCCATGTTCACGTTTTCAGACATTTGTTACAGCAGCACCCTACCTCTAGGTATCAAAATCTGCATTGGTGCAGATTGCCTGCTGCAAGAAATTCCCACAAACTCAGTACCTTTAAACAATACCGATTTATTCTCTCACAGTTCTGAAGGTCAGAAATCCAAAATGAGTCCTATAGGCTAAAATCAAAGGGATTGGGGTGCAGAGAGAAGAATCTCTTTCTTGTCTCTTTCAATTTCTAGTGACCACCTGTACTCCTTGTCTCCGGGCCCTCTGCTGCATCCACAAAGCACCTTGTCTGCATCACAGTTTTCATTATCGCACCATCACCATTTGGATTCTGAGTCCTCCTGCATCCTTCTTATAAGAACTAGTGTGATTACACTGGGGCCACCCAGATAATCCAGGATAATAGCCCTTGCCCCAATCTCAAGATCTTTAATTTAATCACATATGTGAAGTTTCTCTTTCCATAGGAAGTAACATTCACAGGTTCTGGAGATTAATGGACATATTTGGGCTGGTGTATTTAGCCCACTAAACAGCTGTCCTTTGGGTCCTCCCAAATCTTAGAAGGTTCATAACCAGCATGTACTAGTGGAAGGAATGAATTTAGGAGACTGATTTCAGTTTCACTTGGGCTATGACAAAGTTGTATGCCTTAGATCAAGCCATTTTGCTTTTGTGGACCTCAGTTTCATCAGTCATGAAAATGAAGGGATTAAACAGAATGATCACTGGGGTCCTTTAGGACTCTCCATCCTTAAGTTTCTTTGGGTCGGGGCTTTCATTGCCATCAAGCACTGCTTTAGCAACAAGAGATGAAGAGTTCCAGTTGTTGAACAGCTTGGAGTGAATTAGGCAAAGTGGGGTTGCAGATGGGGTGCTAAGTTTCAATTGAGGTGACTATTGAGTTCCCTGTAGTTGTTCTTGCCAGATTGTGGACCTTTTACAGGAGGCATCAACTCAGAGAAAAGCATGATCAAGCACGGTTTCTCTTAGAAGATATTGAATAATCATCACTCTTTAATGTGCAGGAAGGGGGTCGGGGTGACTTAAGTAGTAAAAACCAAGGTGTAAAGCAGTGTTGTTCAACTGGTATGCCGTGGTACCCTGGTGTGCTGCGGGAAGATCTTAGGTGTGCCGTGCACATTTTTAAAGATCATGAATTAAATTATTTTCAAAAGAAGTTCAAAGCACAGTAAGTATATTCCTTTGTTTAGTTTTTTTTTGGATCAGCATAATTTAAGGGTGCCACAAAAGTTTATAGGTTCAAGTGTGCCATGAGATAAAAAAGGTTGATAAACTCTGGTCTAAAGGGTTTCTTATGTTTTCTGGGTTGGAAGTTATGGAAATTAAGGAAGGACGTGAAGGTTTTCCAAAGGTCCAATAGGAGACAGAAGAACCTTTGGAGAAAATGTGCATTGGCTTTTTTTTTTTTTTTTTTGTAGAGGCAGAGTCTCACTTTATCACCCTCAGTAGAGTGCTGTGGTGTCACACAGCTCACAGCAACCTCCAACTCCTGGGCTTAGGAGATTCTCTTGGCTCAGCCTCCCGAGTAGCTGGGACTACAGGTGTCCGCCACAATGCCTGGCTATTTTTCTGTTTTGTAGTTTGGCCGAGGGCGGGTTTGAACCCGCCACCTTCGGTGTATGGGGCTGGCGCCCTACTCGATGAGCCACAGGCACCACCCCGTGCACTGGCTTTTGCCAGATTCTTGCAGCTGTGGAGGAGGCCACTGCAGCCAACACATGTTATAGAACTCAAGAGAGTTTGAGGCGATGTCTGGTGCTAAGTCCTCCGCAAGCAAAACAGGGAAGTGAACTCAAGAAGGGCCCTTAAAGAAATCACGTCAAAGAATTTTAGCAGAGTCAGCGAGGAGTCAGAAGAAGACATTTAGACTTTCAGCTTGTACTCTGGGACTCTGCATTGTTGGGTACCCATGTACAGTATTTCTCTTGCTGCTAAAGGGCAGTAAGTCTGATGCTGAGAATTTGAAAAGAGATCCCTCTGGGAAATTCTTGCCCCATATCTTTACTTACTAACAACTGTCCCTATTCTTCAAGGATCCCCTCAAATGCTCTGCTTTCCAGTGGAACCTCTTTTTTTCCTCTATCTCCAAATGATCTTCTTTTTTTTCTTACTTTAACTCCCATTGTATTTTCAGTCTCTTAACTTTGTAGTCACATTGACCATGGTAGGGATTTAAATACATGTTTTCTCTCATGTTCTAGTGTCATTGAGGAATTCATTCATCATTGAATCTCTCTTAGTACCTAAAATAAGAGGAGAGGGTATGGAAATAATGAATACAGCAGAGATCTGACTTCACATTTAAGTGTACTCACTGAGTACATAAAATAAAGCAGTCTGCGTGGAAATCTGGATTGATAAAGTAATATCAATGGAGGTATTGATATAGAGATCACTTATTGATCAGGATAATGCTGAGTATAGATAACATGGAAGATGTAAGATGAAGAAAAGGGAACTACAAAACTTAGTAAAACCATGTTCTAATTGTAGAGAGAATGTAGCAAAATATCCACTAGCAATAGTGTTAGGTGGGGCTAAATTGTGTGGTATGGAAGGTCACACCTATATTTCAGAGAGAAGGATGTTCTCTGTGGCCTGGAGTAGTTGGGGAAATCTCCATGGAGGAGGGAGGATGTGGGACGTGAGTGAGTTCTTGAATGATCAAACACTTTTTAGGGTTTAAAGTTCTTTTTAAAACTGTTAACTATTTTCGTGTTTGTCTACATGCCATCTGACACATCTTTAGTTTTAGTTGTTTATAAAAAATAGAATGGACAAAAAGTGGCACCAATTCAAGACCAATTTATGTTTATATTTGTAATGCATATTTTTTATTCTGTCTCCCCCTAAGCTTGGGACACGTGGATTTGAGGGCTCAGGAATTCCACAGCTCCTTGGTGCAGACTGTGGCTCTCCGGAAACCTGTGGAGTACATACTTGGGTAAATGGTGATGGATTTTGCCCCAAGATTTCTTTTTAAGGTTTAGCTTCTTTGTTGTTGAGTCGATATGTCCAAAAGGCTCTTTGTACCTGATCCCAGAAGCTTATTCGAAATATATTTACAATTCAGTAAACGAAGTATATATTAAAAACCACAATGACTAAAGGGGCAGATTAAAGAAGGTTAGGGGAAAAGAAACTGAATTTGATGACTGAAGCTTTCTCTTTTACAAATGTCCATAACATCATCAAGAGGGGAAAACCATTGACCACTGTGGTTGAAACTGGTGATACAACAGTGCAGCTTTATCGAATATGTAATGGAATTATTTCATTTGTAAAGTGATTTGCAATACATGCTGAGTCAAATGCAATACAAATACTAATACAATGTTCAGCATTACAAATACAGAGAAAAATGTATTGTCTTATGAAATAGAATTTAAACTGATTTTCAGTGTTTCTGAATAGTTAATACAGAGCAAATACCTTATTTTTTATGCTTTTGTGCACCTAATTAAATAACCAGAACAAAAACAATCACTTGAAAATAAATTCTGAAAGATTATTTCTTAACATATTATGATGCCTTTGCCAATTTTGAACTCTTGGATTCCAGCTGGTTTGACCTGATTTATGTGGGTCGTTTGGACTGTGAGTTTAAATTTTTCAGGGATAAAAAAGTCAAGCTTCTTGGATGAGCTGACGTTTCTGAGTTTGTGGTAATGTAAGTGTTGCCTCGTTTGTAAAAACTAAGCTATCATCGTGGCTTTTTTTTTTCCAGGAGACTCGGGAGAGATATTACTGCTCAATCTGACATGTATTAACTTGTTTCCTATTTTGTGATCAACTCTGTTTTAAGCATTCTTGGTAATACAATAGGTTGGCAAGAAATCAGGAAATGCTAGTTTCTTGCCAAGCTATTGGTTTAAAGTCTTTCCCAGTGAAGAGCAAAGGGGTGTATTTCAATATGAGGCTGTGTGATAGAAATTCCAAGAGTAGTAGATGATTAGAGAAAGGAGAGACAATCCATTGCCAATATAAGATTCTGGTAGGCAGGAGAGCACGCCTTGATGTGGCCAGTGGCCATCCAATGGCAAAGACTCTGGGCGAGTTGTCCCTACATACCCTCTCCCACGCCCTGGCTGGTGGATAGAGAAATATAATGGTTGGCACACTGAAGGGTTTCGGGGAGGCAAAGGGAAGGGGAAAGAATCTTCCAGGCCTATCCTTCACTTAGCTTTTTATTTTTAACAAATGAAAAATACGTAGAGCAGTTGTCATTTGTTAAAGTGTAGCACAAAGAGCGAAACAGGCCAGTGGAGGCTTCATCAAGAACGCTCATTCAGAATGATGAATGTGGCTAAACACACATTTGTTCGTAAAACTTGCAGAGTGGCTGAGCATCATTAAGCATGAGAAATAGGTGCAGCATGCTGAGAAGAGAGTGGAGCAAACAGATGTTGTGAATTTTCACAGGCATCCTTCATCCACCAGTCCATCATTAATATAGTTGAAGGTGATCCTTTCTTTTTATTTAATAAGCACAAACAAAGTGCATGTGTTGTGAATCTGCTGAACGTAGTTCTTTTTCTGTAGAAGTAAGGGCGCGCAAGGATGGGGAGGGTGTGTAGACAAATCAACTCCCTGGGGGAGCCTTGGGGGACTCCAGCTACACCAGGATGCCTCTTTCATTTTGCCTTTTCTCTGGTCCTGCAGTGGCCCTAACTACAATATCACCCTGTTTGCTACCCAGCAGATTGTTGGAATCTGCAAGAGAATGAAAAGCTTTGTTGCTTTTGACCTTGATATCTTCCAGTTATCCTCTTTAGAATGCATCTAAAGGATGACCTTGCTACCTTGACATTCGCCTGGCTTAGGAAGCGTCCACCTTTAATAAAAACACTTTACAATTTGTTTTCTGACATCAGCTGACTCCAAACTTTTTTTCCTCTTGGTAGAACTTCATCAACTCTTCCAGGGTCATCCAGTTCTCCTTCTTTCTCTTTCCTCCTACCCCTTTCGCTTCCCAGGCCTTGGACAGCATCAGTGTGGCCTGTGTACCCTCCCAGGCCTCTGCCACTCTGTGTGTGGTCCAGGTTTCTGATTTCTTAACATAAGAAATTACTACCAAAGACCTGGGAGCCCTCTCTTTTTTCAACCTCATTTTTCCTTTTTGTAAAGTAAAGATGCTGGTGCTTTTTTCCCAGGGTTGATCTAAGTAAAAACTTTTTGTGAACTCTAAAAAGGCTCATACAGTTATTATGAATGTAGAGTTACGATTAGTTGAACAATAAGTTCTCTTTGTCGAGTTTTCACTTAGGGGTTGTCACCACCTTCTGTCCTCCTGATCTACTTTACTTTTAGTGCCATAGACACTGGGCCTGTGAAGTTGCATCTGTTTTCATCGCATGTGTGTGTATGGTGTGCACTCACATATGTGCTAGTGTGTGTCCACGTGTCTGTTCATTTTCAGACCAGACTAGAGGGGAAAAGTGACAAAAAAGCAGTGAAACTCTTAATATGGGGGACAAGATACTGTTTTATTTTGCTATTAAGGAACTGTGAAGCATAACTTATAATTTTTCAGTTTCTCCTTTTTCTATTCAACATATACATTACTGAGACACTGAGTACCTTGAGGCTAAGGAGCTCTGTATAAGTCACGTTAAAATGCGAAGCGTCAGGCCGGGTGTGGTGGCTCGCACCTGTAATCCTAGCACTCTGGGTGGCCGAAGCGGGTGGACTACTTGAGTTCAGGAATTCGAGACCAGCCAGAGAAAAAGTAGCGATCTTCAGTTCTCTACTGAAAACATAGAAAAAATAGCCAGGTGTTGTGGCCAATGCCTGTAGTCCTTCTTGGAAGGCTAAGGCGAGAAGGTTTCTCAAGCCCAGGAGTTTGAGGTTGCTGTGAACTATAATGCCACGGCACTCTACCCAGGGTGACAGAGTGAGGCTCTGTCTCTAATACAACAACAACAAAATGCAGACTGTCTACTGGTAATCTCAAATTTGTTTAACTTCTTACATTTACTTTTAGACCATTGGCTGTTGTTGGCACATGTTTTGAGTTGAGTATGTTGAGTTTAAGCGTGTTTATTTGTGTGCGCTTTTGTTTAAAGATCAACATCTCTACTGTCATAGGGACCCATCTGAGTTGTAAATGCTGAGGTTGCCAGGGCTTTGTGACAATATTCAGTATCCTCTCTAGCTCTGGGATTCATGTCTAGCAGAGTTCATCGAAGAGAGTGCTGGACATTCAGTTTGGAGTAAAGAGAAGCCTGATTTTGGCTAACGATGAGTCTGTCTGCTTTCTAGATGTGACACTCTTTTTCCTGAAGCCTTCCCAGCATGACAAGATAACACGTTTGCCTGGCGGGCGTGTTTCCATCATCTTCCATGGGCCTCCTAACTCTGAAGTGCAGCACATGTGTCCTTGGAAGCTTTGAATAGCTTTATTTATTATTGAACATAAATATAATCTGAAGGCTGGAATGCTATGGTTTGTCTCTGTGGAATGATTGCTCTCAGGAAGAACATATGCACATTGACTCCAGCCAAACTTGGGAGACTGGGTCTCACGCTGTGGTTGCCACATGCTGCCACCCACTCTGAGAACCCTGCTGCTCCCTCTAGCTGCTGGGGCCCTCAGCCAAATGTGCAGGGAAGTGGGATATATATGTGGGGACCTTGAGTGGGATGATGTGTGGGTCTCCAGATACACACCCCACTTAGTACAGTTCACACCACGAAGACTCATGTATGAATGAGGTTCAGTGGTAATTTATGTTCCAGCCTACTGACTACAGTTCAGAAACTCTGAGACCCAAGCAACCTGAAGTGTGATTGCCAAGAGGAAGGGAGTGTTGGTCTTGGCTCTTTGGTAACCTGCGTAGTATAAAAGAAAATTTGTTTATTTAAATGCATGGTTATTTCTGCTGGTGAATTTGCCTGTGCACCTAGCCTTGGGCCAGAGACTTGGAATCACCTTACTCCTAAGCTTCTGTTTCTCCATTGGTAGATGGAGAAAATGGGGCCTTGCTCATAGCTAGTTTAAAATTCATTGGTTATTTAGATACCCACATTTTTCTGGGCCTTTCTGCGTGCCTGGCATTGCAACGAAAACAACTGAAATTTTAGAGATATCAATGAAAATTGGTCTTGCTCCAAATCAGAGGTTGGCAAACTCTAATCTGCCATCTCTTTTCACATGTCTGCAAGCCAGAAATGGCTTTTACATTTTAAATAGCTGAAAAAGAATCAGAAGAAGAATAAATGTTTCATGACAGATAAAAATGATATGAAATTTAAATTTCAGTGTCCAAAAATAAATTCCATGCATCTCATTCTTAAGCCTATGTTACAAAAAAATCATACTTAACTGTTAATTACATAATATTTTGCATTTTTCCAGTGAAAATTACATGGCAAAATCCCCCCCCCCCCTTTTTAGTCTCTACAAAATACTCTTTATTTTACAACTCGGTCCATAAAGCCTTAAAATATTTACCATCTGGCCCTTTACAGAAAGTGTTTGCTGATCTCTGGTGTAAGTTATTTTACAGTCTCACTGGATGAGTGGTTTTCAAACTGTGGGTTTGACAATCCATTAGTTTTGGGTGAAGTCAAATTAGAGCGCTGCAGATATCATTTTACAAAAATGAGATAAAACAGAATTTTAAAAGGTAGGATATGCCAAAGTACATTGCATATGCTGAGGTGAAATGTCATTTCATGTTACTTTTGTTTCAGAGGGATGCTTGTATGTGTGTGCCTACATGTGCTGGGTCACCAAGTCAGCTGTAAAGTAAATCAAGGTCAAAAGAGATGGGAAGCTCCAGCACTTGACTGCAAGCTGTATGAGGGCAGAACGTCTCTCTCATTCAACTTGCTGCCTTGGGCCTGGCGTAATGCCTGGAAAAAAAAAATAGGCTTTTATGAGTGGTTAAAGAGATGAATGAATGAGCTCAGGGAAGAAATAAGGCACAATTATTGACCATTGTGGACCCAGCTACTGAGTAAGCTCTGAATATATTATACACGTGTCTTCCTATGTTCAGCATAGTGTGTGTGGTTTCTTAAAATAGGACATGCATACCAGTGGGTGAATGAGTAATCTGTTTTTCTGTTATAGAAGATGTTGCACAGGAAGCTGGTTTGAGTTCCTCCTGAAGGATAGATACGCTGTGTAAGGAGTGTGGTCTCCAGAAGGGGGCAGGCTTTGGACTGGGGTTCTGCATTCTGGTACCTGCCCCACCCTGAACTGCCGGAAGACTTGGACTAGCCTGCACCATCTCTGCTGAGTTACTTGAAGCCAGAGATAGTGAGAAAGATGGTCATGATCATTATACACCTTGGCTCTGAGGATCAGAGGCCAGACTGTGTAGGAGAGCACTTTGAATGGCATAAATCCCTATACAAAGGCAGTGCTCATGCTGGCATCATATTAAAGTATCAGACCCCTCCTGTGGGTAAGGCACGAGCTTGGTACAATGGGAAATAGAATTCAACCCCCTTAAGGACCTCTTAGTTAAATCGTGAGCCTTCAGGGTTACACGGGTAAAAGGGTAAATAAGAAGACAAAATTTAAAATGAGGCAGTTGCAGAGCAGATGTAAGGACATTCATACCTTTGCAATTGTTCAGGCTCCCCAAGGTGAGCTGAATGCTCTGGGTGAAGGTGGGGAGGGGTTGAGTTGGGGGCAAGAGACATGTGGGTCTTCAATGGAAGAAAGGCAAGACCCTCTCGGGGCTGTGGTGATGGCAGCAGAAAGGGGACGCCCTTGTGGATGAAAAAGTCCCCTCTGAGTGAGTGACTCCCTGGGCTAATTGGTGCATTACTCTCTCTGATGGGCCTGATGGTGCTGAGATAACAAAATGAAAACTCAAATGAGAAATGGAACCCAGGCATCTAAAAAGTTAGTAAATTTTGACATTAGAAATATAATCAAATTTCACCAGTGCTTTTCTGTAGTGACAGCCAAATCCATCCACGTCAGAGCAACGGCCTATGGTATGTGGTTTCATGTGGCATTTCTTCCCCCTTTATCTTTTCCTTTTGCAAAATCAGCATTAGGCTATTTGGAGGACAGGCGAGAACTATTATGTTAAATTGTGCTACCTACAACTTAAGCTTCTGTCTTTGCTAAAGCTGCCAGTTTTTATAAACAACAGAAGACAGAAAGGGTTTACTAAGAATAATGTTGAAGCCCAAAAGAATCCTACAGCCTATAAATCTTAATAGAGGTTCTGAGATTCCAGCAGGCTGGATGTGTCTCTTTTACCCAGGCTCACTCCATCTTGGCTCCCCCGTGATGACTCCAATTTTCTCGAAACACAGGCACGGCGCCTTGAATTTACTTGTGGCACTATTTGCCTACAAACAGGAATACATGCATATAACCTATGCAAATCAATAAAAACATGTCAAGACCCCTTAGATCGCACTACTCTCCTAAAATGCAATTTATCTTGCTGCAAATGAGAGTAAGGGACGAGGTAACAAATAGCGTCTGATCATTTAACTAGCACCTGTTGTCAGTGCATTTGAAAACCACATTTTTCATTTGACATACAGTAAATTGCATTTTCATATATATCGAATGGAAAAGTGAGTTGGGATGTACATATGCAGTCCTTTATGAATTTTATGAACAATGGATATTTTAGAGTCGTATGTTTAAAGGACTCACGTCAGACGCTGCAAATTTGTTTGTGGTTGTGAACACACCATGCTTTTCTTACAGATGGGTGTTGAACAGCAAAGCTGAAAGCATAATTATAACATTCATGTTAGGTAAAGGACAATTACTATAATTTTTATATAAAATCGAATATAACTTAAATGGGTAAATGTGAAATATTATTTTTGAAAAAAAGTTTCCCTGGGAAAAAAAATCTGCTTTTTATAAATTATATTTTTCAGTCAATCCTCTTTGTTGGCTTAAATTATGAGCCATGGGTTATTTTTTTAATGCAATATTTTGTTTGCAGATGGGTGGCTGTTGCACAAATTCAACAACACTTAGGCTTATCAGCAACAATGGTTTTCACATTAGTGAGCATGGTTTGGCAGTATTATTTCACATCTGGAACAAGCTGTATTATACCAGACATATCGAGTATAACTGAATGGATCATTTAGCTGGCATTTGTTTCAAAAACTCCCACTCTTCAGCTTTTGCCTGACTGTCATGATTTGCTGGCAATGAACCTGGTGTTCCCCAGACTTCTGTGTCTCTCATCTTTGCCTGTGAGGGTCTTGTGCTCACTTCCTACCTTCAGCGGGACATTTTGTAATAGTGGTGATGAAGCCGTGGTCTCTTGCATTTCTTTTTTAGAGAAGGTTAGGATGCTAGGTAGCTGTAGGTCGGGAGCTTTGCGACCATTGTAACCAAGAATCAGGCCATCCATTGTGTCATCAGGCTTTTCTGTTACTTCGAGGTCTTACTCTGCTCCTACGTCCTACATGTCTATGTTTTTTGTAACTACGGCCCAGGGAGATCTGTTTTGTCGAATGTCATATAACTTGGATGGAGAGGAGAAAAAAACAAAACAAAACAAAAACCCTAAAAAACCAGGGAAGGGCTCGGCTGTGTTGTACCCTTAATTAAAAGAACCACATGGGGGCAGAGAGGGAGTAAGTCCAAAATAGGAGGAAATAGTGGCGGCAGAATTTTAATATGTAACATTTCTTCGTCTGTCTAGTTAATTTAGTTAATTTGCCCTTTCAAGTTAGGGTCTACAGTAACAATTTTGGGACCTATCCTCAATCATTTCTGCTCCTGATTTACACTGTTGCTCTTTCTATGGAGATTATTCCCTAGCTTCTCAAAGTCAGGCTCATGAAGACCTTCATGGGGAAATGGGAATGAGAATGCTAAGGGTGCTTTCTAAATAAGAACTAGTGCATTTGTTTTCTGTAGAAATGCGACTGCTATTACTTATTATTATTATTTTTTTATTTTGGCTAGGAGCATCTCTCCTTAAACTCAGCATTGAATAAATAGATCCCACCCAGCTTGCTGAGTAAATTCATACTAACCATTTAAAATTAGAAAGGAAAAGAAAGACTTAAGTAAAGTGAATAACAAGCAAGTCTCAAACAAAAGACAAAGGTCAAATAATGAGAAAAGTAATAGGCCTAACTCTGTTTTCACTGCATTTGATAAAATTGCTTTTTCAGTGTAAACAAGTTAGGAGCTAAGGCTAAAAAGTTATTTCTTACCCTTAACAATGGCCCTGAAAGGAAATAGCCAGAGTGGTCATACAGTTGGAAGGAAAGCAAAAGCAGCCTCAAACCTCCTCACATCCCCACTTAGGTTAGTGCGAAACAAATTTGTTTACTCATTTAGTCTCCCATTTGTCACACAATTCATGAGCATTAAACGTTATGTGCAAAGCACTGAAGTAAGTGTGGAGCGGAGGCAGAACCAAAAACCAATAACCACAACAAAACCCAAAGTGGAACAAACCCATTTACAATAGCTTCAAAAAGAATAAAATACTTAGGGGAAAACGAATTAAGGAGGTGAAAAACCTGTACACTGAAAACCGTAAAACATTGCTGAAAAAAGTCAAAGAAGGTATAGATAGGTAGAAAGGAGTCCTGTGTACATGGACGGGGAGATTTAATATTGTTGACTGTCAGTACTACCCAAAGAAATCTTTAACTTCAATATATAATCCCTATTAAAATTCCAGTGACATTTTTTTCAGAAATAAGAAAAAAAATTTTTTAATTCATATGGAATCTTACAGAACCCAGAATAGCTGAAGCAATCTTGAAAAACAACAACAAAGCTGGAAGCCTCCAACACTTCTTGATTTCAGAATGTATTATAAGGCAACAATACTCAAGATGTTGTGGTATTGACATAAAGATACTCAGATAGACCAGAGGGACCAGACACAGAGCCCAGAGATAAGCTCTTGTGTATACGGTTAAATGATTTTTAGCAAGAGTGCCGGGACTACACAATGGGGGAAGGATTATCTCTTTAGCAAATGATGTTGGCGAAATTGGACATCCATATGCAAAAGAATGAGGTTGGACCCATATTTTATGTCAAAAATTAATTTAAAAATTAATTAAAGACCTAAGAGTAAGACCTAAAAGTATAAAAGTTCTAGAAGAAAATATAGGAGGAATGCTTTAGTGCAATGGAGTTAGCATTTCCTGGCTATGACACCTAAAGCATAGGCAACAAAAACAAAAATAAAACAATAGAACTAACTGCATCAAAATTAAAAACTTCTGTGCATCAAACGAGCAATCAACAGAGTAAAATATTTGCAAAACATATATGTGGGGTTAAATCCATAGTATGTAAGAAATTCCTACAACTCAATAACAAAAAAAAAAATGACTTCATTAAAAATGGGCAAAGGACTTAAATAGATAATTCTTCAAAGAAGATATACAAATGGCCAATAAGCATATGAAAAGATGCTGAATATCAGTAGTCATAAGAGAAATGAAAATCAAAACCATGAGATACTACCTAACACCCGCATACTTATTCGGATGGCCACTATCAAATGAACAGAAAATAACCTGTCTTGGTGAGGATATAGAGAAATTGGAACTCTTGTGCATTGTTGGCAAAAATGTAAAGTGGTACAGTTGCTGAGGAAAACAGTCTAGAACAGCAGTTCTCAACTTGTGGGTCGCAACCCACGGGAACTATATGACAGGGCCACGGCATTAGGAAGGTTGAGAACCACTGGTCTAGAAGCTCATCAGAAATTTAAAAGTAGAATCCAACAACAATATTTCTAGGTTTATATCCAAAAGAATTCAAAGCAGGATCTTGAAAAGATACTTTCACACCCACGTTCATGGTAGCACTATTCACAGCTGCCAGCCTAGCAACCCAGATGCCCACTGATGAATGAATGGGTAAAGCAATTGTGCAATGCACATATATAGTGAAATATTACGCCACCTTAAAAAAGAGGGAAACCCTGTCACATACTAGGATAAACCTCAGGGATATTATATTGAATGAAATGAACTGGTCACCAAAGGACAGATACTGGATGATTCTGCTCACGTGAATTAACTAGTCAAAAACTATAAACTGAGAATGAAAAAGGTGGATGCCAAAGATGGGGAGGAGCGGGAAAGGGAGAGGAGGAATTAGTGTTTAATGGGTATAAATTTCAATTTTGCAAGATGAAAAAGTTCTAGAGATCTGTTGCACAAGAGTGTGAGTGTACTTCATACTAGGAAATGATATTTAAATGGTTAAGGTTTAACATTAGGGCTTGGCACCATAGCTCAGTGTCTAGGGCGCCAGCCACATACACAGGAGCTGGAGGGTTCAAACCCAGCTCGGGTTTGACAAACATCAGTGACAACTACAACCAAAAAATAGCTGGGTGTTGTGGTGGGTGCCTGTCGTCCCAGCTACTTAGGGAGGCTGAGGCAAGAGAATTGCTTAAGCCCAAGCGTTGGAGGTTGCTATGAGTTGTGACACCATGGCACTTTACCGGGCAATATAGTGAAACTCTGTCTCAAAAAAAAAATAAAGATTTCTAGGTGTTTTTTACTTCAATAAAAATTACAGCAACAGGGTGGTGCCCATAGCTCAGTAGCTCAGTGGGTAGGGTGCCAGCCACATACATCGAGGCTGGTAGTTTTGAACCCGGCCGGGGCCTGCTAAAACAACAGTGACAACTGCAACAAAAAATAACTGGCGCTGTGGTGGGCACCTGTAGTCCCAGCTACTTGGGAGGCTGAGGCAAGAGAATCACTTGAGCCCAAGAGTTTGAGGTTGCTGTGAGCTGTGATGCCACCACACTCTACCCAGGGTGAAGCTTGAGACTCTGTCTCAAAAAAAAAAAGACAGCAACAAAAACCAAAGTAGATATTGGTTCCTACCCACTAAGGATCTTGGGACTCCAGTCAGAAAGATGTAATTTTAGCTTACTTGTTATATAAATTATTGTGGGCAGGGAGGGCTTCCTGGATGAAGTGGGTCGGGGCCTTGGTGGTTGCATCCTTTATTCACACTTGGGCCTTTTAAACTTTCTGGCTGCTGGTCAAGCAATCTTATGTGCGTAACACACTGCTTAAACAGGGCATGGGTTTTGGGGGGGGGGGTTGTGGAGCAAAGGCCCTTTGCTTAACTGGCTGAATTAGCAGCTTTCTGCTCAAGGCTACTATTTATTCAACAGGCCTGTAAACACACCTCTCTGCTCTAGTGAGGCCCATCCATGGCATCCAGGCCTTGCTACTTCTTTTCCTGCCTTGTATATTTGCCTATTTACTTCCAAATTGCAAAGGAGAACTGGGCTCATAAATCTCCAGGATACCCTAAATAAATTATAATTTCACCCGCTAGAGTTGTTACCTTAATGTCTCTCTAATTACTTGTGTACTGACACCGAAGATGCTCCCTGGGGAGGAAGAGCAGCAGAAGTGTAGGACAACAGATCTGCTGTGTGTTTCTTCTGTTTCCCTTCCCACTGGCTCATGCACGTTCTCTTTAGGGAGGAAAGGAGCTCATCTTGCCCTCAGGTCCCTTCTTAGCCTTGTTCGGCTTTGCTTTCTATCATAGGGTGCTGTCACCTGAGGGAGCAGTTCCCAAGCTCCCTGGCCAGTGATTGATTTTGACCAATGGGAGGCAGGAGACTGGAAGGCAGGGGCAAGAGATGAGCCAGGTTGTCTGTCCCCATCCCACTCCACTTCTGGTAGTTTCTCTGCTGTGGCTCCAACTCCTGTGGCATATGGCCTGCCAGGGTTTTAGTGTTCATTGGTGACCCGTGTCCCAGTCTTCCATTGTCTTTTCAGTCTGGGAGTAGTAAGGCCTTCTTGCCGCTTCTCCATGGCTGTATATTCAATTACCTGCATTAAATTACATACTTTTGTAAATATTTGGAGCAGATCCTATTTTCTAGGTTTGACCTTAACTGATACGGTTCTTCAGGCCTTCAGAAAGCCCTAAATAGTTCTGCAGGAGGGATAAAAAACAACAACTATTTACAGAAGATCGGAAACCATCAAGGTCACTTTTGGTGTGGCCACACATTTCGGTATGAGTTGTAAGAGAACAGTTTGCTGGCTCTGTAGCCAGAGGTGAAAGCGATGGATGGCAGTGTGGAGGTAAAGTGGTTTGTGTTTCCTAAGTGATATTTTACTTGCCATAGCATATATTTTGTGAAATGGGATGGAAATGGTTGCTGGAATACCAGACTTATTTTAGATCACTAAGATGATAAACAAGGTGTTTTCATATTATAGAAACTTTCATAATCATAACTCAGCACGGCTACTCTATCCGGGTTAATAAGGCTCTATTTATTACATGAGCATCTTGACAGTCTGGCATCAGGCCAGACATAAACTAGCAAGAGAGCCGAGTATAAGTTAAAAAGAGGTTTTTTTATTTTGGGGAATAAAAAGATTAAAAACATTTATATTAGTCTGTAACCATATTTGTATTTTATTTGAGATTTTCAAAAAGTATAATAGGCTTATTATGAAGATTGTAAATCTTGATGGAGTCTTTGATTTTATGAATCTCTAATTCCTTTTGGAAATATGTTAGAGGTGCTCCAACATGCTGGCAAGTCTCCTATTAGCCTCAAGTGTTGGGCATTCCCATTCAAAAATAAGATTCAAAACTTGATATTATTTTCCATGTTTCTTCCTCCTTCTCTAAACTGAAAAGAATTACTAGGTGGATGAGAATCTAGTGTTTCTGTGGTATGCATGTAACACTATCTAGTTTTCCTAAAGGGTAGTCTTGGGTCTAAGAGAATGGCTGTTGAGCAGTATAGAAAACATCAAAGTAAAACAAGAACATATTCAACAATACTGATTCACTGGCTAACAGGGTTTGGGGGTTTGACAGCCAAGATCAGTCAATTCTTACCCTCATGGAGTTTCTAGTCTCCTGGAGAATAGAGACAATTAGGATGCTAACTGGGAAGTTTCATGGCCTTGGAAAGCAGAGGAAAGGTATCGAGATACATTTGGTAAGTTAAAATTTAAAAGATGAATTTGCTTGATAGGAGTTGAAATAGGAGTGTTCTGGACAGAGGCATCAGAGCGTGCAAAGGTTTGGTGGCGTGAATGCAAGAGAACATACCGTCTTACAAGGAAATGGCACAGAAGTATTTTAAAGTTGGATCTTTCTAAAAGTAAAACAACAGCTTTTTAAAAAAATTGTTGTTTTTCTAACCTTGCCTAGAGGAAGATCATTTTGGTACTGGTTGTTGTTCAACATGATTGAATATGATAGGGTATTATTACTTGCTGATGGGACTTAATTTTCTCATGTTTAAATATGATCCATTATCTTGTGTCTAGAACATATTAAAATGACTGTAAAATGAGAAACAAGGGATCCCTGGTTATTTCAGCACAAACGTACTTGTTTATTGCGCTGAAATGAAGGGTGCTTGGGAATGTTTTAATACTAATATTATATAGATGCTCAAATCTCAGGGTTATAAGCCTAGATCAGCCCTTCGTGATGGCTGGGCTGCTCAGATCATAAAGATAATTGATTGTTTCCTTTTCTTTTTTTTGCCCCTCAGCCCTGTCCTGTTTGGGCTTTTCTCCTGGCTCTCTCTCTTTTTCTTCTCTTTCTCCCTTCTTTCCTTCCAACTCAAAACTCATCAACTTGCAACACCCCTGATAAAACTCATTTATAATGCTGACCAAATTTTCTGGCTTCAGCCAGCTGTTCAGTTTTTTTCTTGTGGAAGGCCCCAAACTCTTCTCACTACTTGTACTGAAGATAAATTAGCGACTTCTAAATAATGCAGTGAACCCTAATTCTCTTTGATTAGTAGCGAGTTAGATGATAGCGACCCATTGAAATTGGCCATCAGCATAAATAATGAGTGAATGAACTGATAAAATGCAAAGTCACCGGCCGTCATAAATCAAATGAAATCCACTTTCTCTGGAAGTCACTGAAATTAGAAGTCCATGCTCCTATTAATTATTTTGCCTTCTGAAGACGACAGTGTTATAAATCAGCCTTGAAAGGCCCTTCACTTAGAAAGCTGAAGGAGTGCGGCTGCCTGCAAATTGCTTTGTGTACGCACCTAATTGTTTCCTAAGTAATCCACCTGTGTAGCACGGCTTCACGAAACCAAGAAGGTCCATTTGCTTGAGATCCATGAATGTGGACCTTAGGAAAGGCCTCAAGAATGCTCTTGGGAAGGTCCAAATTGGAATGGGCAATTGTCCACCCCCTTCCCTTGAACAGGTAACCCCACACTCCTTGCCTTACTGTTCAGACCTCATCAGGTGGGGCCTGGCATTGTTGGGGTGGTTTGCTATGACTGTATCCAAAAGGCTGGTGTAAGGCCCTGGGCCATTTCATCATCTTGTTTCAACTTAACTTCCAGTCAGGCCCTCAACTTGAGTTCAGTAAATGACAAGATTTTAAATATTGGCAAAAACCAGAGATCGAAAACTCTGATTTCTAAGGCAGATTTTAAGAGTTGTTGTAATCTGCATAAATTAAGGTGTGAAATGACACATAATTTTTGCTAAAATGTGGGAAGGAAATTATATTCATTTAGGAGCCTATTTTGCAATAGACATTTTAAAAAGCAACATTTTATGGAAAAGAGGTTAATTACCTGGTAGGAAATGTTGTAAATTAGTTTCATTTAGGACTACTACCTGCCATATCTAAAGTTCTGAAATTGAGATGCTGACTAACAAAAAATAAAAAAGCAAAAAACAGTTCTTTTCTGGGGGCGGTCTCCAAAATTTCATCCAGCTTTGAGGTAGGACCCTGGATTGTTAGCAGATCTGGACAAAGCTGACAAGGAAATATTCTGCTTTCCCCTTGAGTGAGAGTGAGTTTTGTAGAGAGATGGAGAGGTGGCTTTATGGGGATGCTGGCAGACATCGGTAGAGGCAGCTCCCAAGACTTCGGGTGCTGGTGAGGTGTATGGTGACTGTCCCAAACCAGCTTCAGTATGAGCGTCACAGATGAGGTGGGATAGGGGTGGGGTTTTTAAGGAAAAAAGCATTCTTTTTTCTCTTTCCTGAACTTCCCTCCATCTGCTGCAGGCCTGCCAGATTCCCCTGGTGGCCAGTATAGTAAATGCAAATCCTGGTCTTGAAAAAATGAAGATTATCTCCTGCATGGGAAGAAGCATATCCTCTTACTTCTTTTGGGTTGCGATAATGCGGGTATGGTATGTTCTGAATCATCTTCCTAAAATAGGGGTGTAATTTGAAGGAACAGTCCAATCCTCAAGGGAGTGGTGTAAATTCTCTCATGTGAGTGCATTCTGGTGTTGGGGTTCGTTGCTGCTAGACCATTTGTGAATCTGAATGACTCATCCTGGAAACTAAACTTAATCATGTATAATGAAGGATTATGTCCTGAAGTAGAAAGGAGCCCTTATTCCCTGGGATACTGAACACTGAATGCAAAGATGTTCTGGGCTGTGTCCTGAAAACTAACAATGTCTGTAACTTCACGATGATTCCATAGACTATTCCACGATGTTGGGATAAGAGGGCAACCCGATCTGTTGGACACCTATGAGACTGCCTAATGCTAGCTACTGGGCGTCCCCAACTCTCACCAGCTTTGTACCCGTAATAGTAGACTTCTGCTTGTGTGGAAGAAAGGTCATGGAAGAAAGTGCAGCCGCTGGTCTTCCTGACTTGCTTTTGAGGTCAGGAAGTCAGGAGGCACCTGCTAGTGTTCTGTGTTCCCGGACACAGCAAGGCCTCTGTGGACATTCCTGACCTCGGGTCTACACTATGTGCCTATGCGGGTCTTCTTTTGGCCTGGCTTAAGTTTTAAAGTTGTGGGTAATGTGATGGGGCGTGAAATAAAGATTTGTTGGTTGTGGTGCTCACAGTGGGGTGGAGGAAGTGCTCGTGGGAATGAGTAGCTCTAGTATTTGTCAGATCTGCTCCTGAAGTTTGCACAGGACGCACAAGGTCCTGGTCGTCTGTAAGACTGTCCTCCTGGCAGGAGGCATTTGTCATTCAAGGTTTATGGAATTTAAAACATCCTTCTTGGCTTGTCACCTGTAGCACAGTGGTTACAGCACAAGCCACATAAGTTGGAGGGTTCAAACCCGGCCGGGGCTAACTAACCAACAATGACAACTGCAACAAAAAATAGCTGGGCATTGTGGCAGGCACCTGTCATCCTAGCTACTTTGGAGGCTGAGGCAAGAGAATCACTTAAGGAAAAAAGCATTCCTTTCTCTTTTCCTGAACCTCCCCCAACAGTTTGAGTTCGCTGTGAGCAGTGATGCCATGGCACTCTACCAAGGGCGACATAGTGAGACTGTATCTCAAAACAAACAAACAAAAAATCCTTCTTTTCCTTGGGTTATATTCCCTTGTGTGGTATATAATCAGGGGGACCATATGTCTTGGATCCCCTGGGATAATCTCAATTTATGCCTACTTTTCAGTAATAATTATTAATGGTAACTCTTAACCCATGCCTTATACTCTCAAAAATATCCAGATTTGGATGGTCACCTTAGGTATAATACTGAAAAAGAATTTTTAAACTTATTGTCCTAGTCTCAAGGAGACAGTGGCATATTGAAATAAAAAAGGCTGGGAAACATGCAGACTTTAAACTTATTCCCTAGCGTCTGATCTTGGGCAAGCTAACGTCTCTGAGCCCTTGTTTCTTCATCTAGAAAGTGGGGATCACTGTATATCTTGTGGGGGACATACAAAGGTTAAATAAAATAACATGTAAAGATACTAGCAAATTTCTAGTAACCTAGGAAGGTAGAAGATAAACATTTGTTATCTTTTCTTCCTCTAAATAAGCCAAGAAACTTGGAAGGGGGTGGTTATAGGGGCTGGGGAGGCACAGACTTTGTTGTGTTCCTGACCCTCATTTCAGTGGGCAAACAGTTCAGTGAGCATCAGCCCCTGTTTAACAAAGAGGAATAGAAGAATCATCCCTTCAACACTCAGACGTGGGAAGAAGAATGTCCTTTTTGAGTAAAAATCCTCTCCCGCAAGGTGCTTAGAATGCCGCATAATAAGAAACAAAGAAAGAGCTGAATTTGCTCTTTGGTCAAACAAAGGTTGAATTTAGCATTTCTAGCACAAGGAGCCAGAGGTGCTGTCAACAGCTTTGCCTTCCAAAGGTAATAGGATGGGGGAGAGGAATCTATTGGTGTTGGAGCCTCCATCTCTTCATCTGTGAAATGGGGATAATGGGATCATCATGACAATGAAATGGGCTATAAATAGGAAGCAGCTAACCCCAGAGTGCTGGGCATGTGCAGCAAATTCTGCTTTTCTTGTTTATGGAGCTAAAGCACCAAATGACCCGAGTGTCAGCCAGAGGTAAAAGGAACACACGAGGCAATACCAAGCCACAATGTAAGATGTTCATGTCTTTAAAATGATTATTTATTAACACTTTTGTTCTTTCTCTAATGTTTCAGGAGGGCATATACAACCCCATTTTCCTGTCTCGGCAGGGATTGGCAATTTTAAGCAATCTGTGTGACTATGTAGAGATTACTATCCTCCTTCACATTTTTAACTAGAAAGAGAATAAAAAGATTATTTTTCTCAGGCTTTCCAGCCCAGATGATTCAAAGTCCATGGAATCAGGGTGCTGACGGCAGGTGGCCAGGCCCAGCTGTCTGCTGTGACTCTGGCTCATGGGACCCCCTTTTGCTGCCTGGGGAGCACAGATTCTGAGGCTCCCCAGGACCTGCTCACTAGCAGTGCCCCGGCCCCTTTGTCTGCTCAACAGAGGCAGGCACCACATGGGACCCTGTGTCACCTCAGTGAATGGCAGTGTGCAGCTTACACCAGGCCAGGTAAAAAGATGCTCCTGGCTTGCAGGAGCCCTTGGGCAGAGAAGCTGGACATGTGAGCACGTCCACACCTGCTCTTCCTGGCTCCTGTAGAGCCCTTCCCTGCCTGTGCTGTCCCCTCCTCTTCCCACTGATAATCCCAGTCTGCCAATGTGGAAGGCTTTCCACCCAAACCATCTAGGAGCCTGTGTTGTATTTATTTAGCTGAGACATTGCATGGTGCTGCATAACAGCAAAGTGTACCCGAGCAAGTCACACCCTGAGACAGCAGCAGAGCCGGGCTTCGGACCCAGCCCCTCACACCCTGGTCCTTGCCCTATGTCAGCCTTATATTATTCAGCCACAGAAAGGGTGGTGACTTTACATCTTTTGTATTAACCTGGATGCAAGTGTGGCTTCTCAGCGTCGTCCTTTACAGCTTCCACTTTGTCATTTGCCTGATTCGCTTGTTGTTGTTTGTTCTCTAAGTTTCTGAAAAGAATATGAATCCTTATTTGGAGAATTTCTTGGAGGAAGTTTGCCCCTCCTTGCCTTTTTTATTTATGGAAAATTTACTTTTGATTGCACGAGTGCGGCATTCTCCATGCTGACTGCAGAGGCTCAGGCCTTTTTGGCTGCCCTAGTCTTTTCTGCAGAGGTAACCACAGTAGGAGTTGGCTGTGTTTACTTCCCCTCCTCCTGGGAGTGTATAGACCCTAGTCCACAGACACATTTATATGCATACTAAAGGATTTGCAGCACTCCGTGCACTCAGCAGCTTGCTGTTTGCACTCAGTGGTATGTCTCAGATACCTTTTCATGTCACTGCAAGCAGGTATGTTTGCAGTTTTTGTTTTGTGTGCGATATTCCATAGTATGGCTTATGCCGAAGTTTATTTGGCCCTGCGCTTTCTGATGGGCATTTTGGTTGTTGGTCATTTTTCCTCATCACGTCAGTAACGAGTGTCCTTTTTATGGTCTTTTGTGCACATGTGCAAGTGTTTTTCTGGAGTATGTTCTAACAAGTGGAATCGCTTAATCATAGTGTATGCGTGTTTTAAATTGTAACGAATACTGTAAATTTAGCTTCCACTGTGATTTTATCAGCAGTTACTCCCTACTAGTGAGCTGTAGAAAATGCTATTTGACCAGCTCCCCGGCCCACGTTTAATATTTGCACACTTTCAACATTTTTGCCATCTCCTGAGTATGACATGTTACATCTTACTGCCATTTAAAATTTTCGTCTTCCTGCCAAGTTTGAAGATCATTTTACATGCAGAGGGTGCCAAGAAATGTTGTTAGGTTAATGTGATGATACAAACAACCAGGTCACAATATTTGGATTTGTTAGGTAGAGTCCCTCTTGTATTTGTGTCCTGTGCCCAAAAGGTGTGCCATACACCCCTACATTGTACCCATTCAGTGGCCCCCTCCCTCCCATTCTCACGCCCCCTCCCCCAACTTGGATTAAAATGAGATTTTCTTCTATGTAGGTGTGAATTAGATCGGTTACTGGCTTCATATTAGTATTGAATATATTGGATATTTGCTTTTCCATTCTTTCAGTACTTTACTGAGAAGAATGTGTTTCAACTGCATCCAGGTTAATACAAAAGATGTAAAGTCACCATCTTATTATGGCTGAATAGTATTCCACGGTATGCATATATCACAGTTTGTTATTCCATCCCTGAGTTGATAGACATTTAGGTTGTTTCTCCATCTTGGTGATTGCAAATTTAGCTGTGATAAACAATCCAGTGCAAATGTCTTTATAATGAAAGGATTTTTTCCTTCTGGGTAGATGCCTAGTAGTGGGATTGTAGGGTTGAATGGGAGATCTAATTTGAGTTCTTTGAGGATTCTTCATATTTCTCTCCAAAGAGGCTGTATTAGTTTGCAGTCCCACTAACACTGTAAAAGTGTTCCCTTCTCTCTGCACTTTGTGATGTGGGCTGATCTTACTGGGGTTAAGTGATATCTCAGGGTGGTTTAGATTTGCATTGCTCTGATGACTAGGGACAATGAGCATTTTTTCATATGTTTGTTAGCCATTCGTCTGTCATCTTCAGAGTAGGTTCTGTTCATGTCTCTTGCCCAGTGATAGATGAGATTGTTTGCTCCTTTTTTTTTTGTTGATTAATTTGAGTTCTCTGTAGATCCTAGTTATCAAACCTTTGTCAGATTCATGACGGGCAAATATCTTTTCCCATTCTGAAGGTTGTCTATTTGCTTTGATTGTTGTGTCCTTAGCTGTGCAGAAGCTTTTCAGGTTAAAGTCTTCTTTATAAAATCTTTCCCCGGGCCAACATCCTCAAGAGTTTTTCCCATACATTCTTCTAGGATTTTTATCATTTCATGCCTTAGATTTAAATCTTTTATCCATTTGAATCAATTTTTGTAAGTGGTGAAATGTGTGGGTCCAGTTTCAGTCTTTTATTTGTAGTTATCCAGTTCTGCCAGCACTATTTATTGAATAGGGATTCTTTTTCCCAATGTATGCTTTTGTTTGGTCAATCAGAGATCAGATGGCTGTAAAAGACTGGTTTCATCTGTTGGTTTTCTATTTGGTTCCAAATGTCAATGTCTCTGTTTTTGTGCCAATACCATGCTGTTTTGATCACTGTGGGCTTACCATATAGTCTAAAGTCTGGTAAGATGATGCCTGTGGCTTTGTTTTTATCACTAAAAATTACTTTGGCGATGTGGATATTTTTCTGGTTCCATATGAAATTAAGAACTATTTTTTTACAGTTCTTCAAAGTATGATGTTAGTATTTTAATGAGGATTGCATTGAATCTGTAGATGTATATACATTTTTAGAAAGGAAAAAACTTCATTAAAATTGTAATAATATATACCAATAATAAAAGATGAATACAAATCATGTTGAGTACCTCTTGTAATTGTAGAAGTCAGATGTGCTTTGAGTCTTATACATTTAATACAACTTTTTCCTTTCTTAAAATATGCATACATGTATACATTTTTTGATAGCTTCTCTATTTATTGTTTATCTTTTTTTTCTAATGTAAGTTGCCCACATATTTGCTCATTTTTCTCTTGGCTGGTGTGACTTTTCACTTGTTGGTTTCTAGTGCATCTTTATATATTTGGGGTATACTTGGCCTCAGTGTCTCATACATCATTTTCTAATCTGTTGCTTGCTTTTCAGTTTTATGATGCCTCTCATTAAATATAGATTTTTAATTTTGATGCTGTCGAGTTAACAGGTCTTTCCCTTTATGCTATTTGCATCTTGTTTAAGGCTTTCTTAACCATAATTAGCCATAAACTTATTCTTCTGCATTTCTTCTAAAATTTGGATTATTCTAATTTTATTTTTTTAGCCCTGGTCCATTGGATTTTTTTTCCCCTTTAGTTCATTGTTTTATCTTTATGTTGACGTCAAAATTAATATATATTTTCCCCCATAGGGACAGTTAGTTGACCCAACACTATTTTTTTAGGTTGTTTTGCTAACTAGTTTGAAATATTATTTTCATTACTTACAAAGTTTCTAATTATATAGAAAGCTTGACTCTCTGTTCTGTTTGACTGCTTGCTGTATTTGTTCACTATTAGCATTGTTAAAAAAAAATAGTATCTAAACTGGCTGAGCAATGTTTCACCAAGTTTATGGGAGGAATCGAGAGGTCACCCTGTGAAGACTCATCTGATGGTTGGTTTCAACTGAACTGTTTTCTGTAGAGTTTGAGGGCTGTGGTTCCTGTGTCCTTGGAAGGCTAGATTATTATGACATTTCTAACTCATGTCTTGAAGTTCACTGTTGGTCATGTAGTCCATTTTATTACTAATGTTGGAATGCTTCTCATTGGCTTTGACTCAGACATATGGGTCAGAAAGATGGTATAAGGGGTGTCCATTGGAACATACAGTTTCTAAATTTAATTCTGCCATAAATTCTGTGGCCACAGACAACTTGCCCTCTCCCTTACACACTGGGGAGGAGCTTGCCTTGAGGAGACCTGGGATCCTCTTATTGATTGTGGGCTTTGGGACAAGTGTTTAACTCCTATATCTCATCTATTAATAGGAATATTATCATCTACCTCTCAGGATGGTTTTTAGAGGTTTTTATAGAAATAATATGTAAGATAGCATTTTTAACTATAAGGCACTATAGAAGCTAGAACTGCATGCTAATGTACATAGGCTTTGTTTTTATTTAGGTCTAATAAAGATAATAAATCTTTGTCTTACCTGCCTCAGAGAGCTGTTTCAAGCATCACATGGGGTGTGCTTTGATAAAATTGAAATGCTGTACAAATTATTTATTGCTGATGAATACCAACAGGTAGACTGGAATTGGCAAATATTAACCAAGCCCATGGGTTATTGCAGTCAAGCAGGGTCATGTTAGTAGAGTATCCTCAGGGGAGAATTATTGGAATAAGATTTATGGGGCTTTTTAATTCTTTATCCCTTTGGGTAAAAAAAAGGTATAGAGTTGATTTTTTGAAAGAGCCCGGGTGGTCCTTTGGGTGTGAGTAGCCGGAGAATGAGTGGTGTATAGAGTTCTTATGCTAAGAAGCATCAAGAAGAAGAGTGGGACTGGCTACAGGTTTTCTGTGTTATCAGTGATTAGGTCCAGGTCTTACTTTTTAATAAAAGAGAGTTTGATCTTTGTATATAAATTGTGAAATGGTTCTCTTTCTTTCTTGCCATTCTGTCTCCCCACTTTCACATAGAACCTAAGTCTAGCAACAATCAGAATAGTAGGTCATTGAATATTAAAGTGAAAGACTAGATAAAGAAAAAGAAAACGCTAGCTTTTCAAGTCTTGTTAATATAATGGCAACTGTCTGTATCCAGCTCAGGGGGAAAGGTGCTAAGTCGTGGTGGACTGTTACTGTGGTGACCCCCGATGGGCCATACCTCTTGGTATTCACACCTCTATTAAGTTCTACTTCATGTTGACAACTTGTGGCTATCAGGACATTAGCAGGTGTGGGATGCAAGCACAACCTTAGTAAATGCTTGCACACTGGGGCTGGTCTTCCTAGAATACTTGCTCTTGGAATCCACCCAGCAGGTAAAGAAGCTCTAGATAGCTGTGTAGGGAGAGAGAGAGCTCACAGTCTCTAGCCATCCCCACCAAGACTCCTGAGATGAAAGCAAAACCATCTTAGATATTCCAATCCCTGTCACCATCTGACAGCAAACACATGAGGGGATTTGAGGGAGACCAATAGAAGAACTGACCTGATGAGCCCCTGTCAACCCACAGAATTATGGGCAAATAAAATCGCTGTTGTTTAAGGAAAGACGTTTGGAGAATACTCAGAGATCTAAAAATAGAATTGCCATTTGACCCTATAATTCCTTTACTTGGTATATACCCAGATGACCAAAAATCACATTACAACAAAGATATCTGCACCAGATTGTTTATTGCAGCCCATTTCATAACTGCTAAGTCATGGAAGAAGCCCAAGAGCCCAGTGATACACGAATGGATCAATAAACTTTGGTACATGTATACCATGGAATATTATGCAGCCTTAAAGAAGGATGGTGACTTTTCCTCTTTCATATTGACATGGATGG